>JAOWBW010001585.1:146703-200944 GCA_026119855.1 Campanula takesimana
TTTTGGTGTTCTTCGTGTTCATATTTTATTATTCCGTGTTCATCAAGTTCTAATTTTTTTTCTCTTGATTTGGGTCGCCTAATATTCTTAGTGTTTTGCGTTTTTGCGCATAACTTTTACATTTGTTTCCTATGGAGATGCTGCGCATACGTGTATCTGCGCATGCGCTTCGCTCCATGCGTAATTCTTGTCTAAACTATTCTTATTTTGCGCAGAATTCTTTCTACTTCCTACAAGGCTGGGAACTAGATCTTGCTGCGCTACACAAAGACGCTGTCGGACCAGGATTGTTCATCTTATGGATTCTTCCGGCATCTTACCTCTCTTTATACTGGCTCAGGAATTCTATGTCCCCTCTCTTGTAGACGAGTTCTTTGAAAATGCAGAGAGAGTCCCCATGACGCACAAGAAAACTCGAGCGAAGATTGATGTTATCCACTCAGTCGTTCGGAATTATTCAGTGCGCATTGTTCCTGCGTCACTTAAAAATCTTTGCGGATTTATGTTGATGATGCGCCAGAAGCCTATTCTGAAGCTAAACAAAACAAGCTTGCGCAGAAACTGGTTGGGGAACCCTCTCTTGTAAAGAAATGGAGCGTTCATGATCGCAAGGAATTTGGTGAGGTGATGTACCACCTGTGCACCATTATTGGCGACTCCGTAAACTGCAAAAATGGAAATAAGGGCAAATTCATTTCCAAGCAGTGGGCTTATTGCGCTGCAGTTTATAATGGCGATGCTCTAGACTGGTCCTCTGTTCTCTTTGACGAGCTATGGGATGCATCGGAGAGCTATGACAAGCGCATGGACAAGAAAGTAGCTAAGTACAGAACTCACTGTAGGCTACTATCCAAGGTTTCTGATGAACGTCTCTGAGCTGCGCACCTTCGTGCAAAAGCGTCCTGATCTCAAAGTTCCATGCACCAAGACCTACTCCATCTCTCACCTCTACTCCCTGCGCAATGAAATTGGTCGCAGTGATCGCAAGATCTGGAACAAGGACACCAGCCCCAGACAAGGAAGATTGGGTTGATAGTGATGATGATGATGAAGCCCCTCAACCCAAAGCAAGAAAACACCGCCGCGCAGCCTTCAAAGGCCACTGCGCCTACTGAACCTGAAACTGCTGCTGCGCAGGCAAAGCGCAAAGGCAAAGTATTGCAGATCCTGCGCCAGAAAAGGTGAAGGAAATCCAAATGTCAGATCAACTGCTGGCATTAGAATTGGATCTGATTTACCGCCCCCTGCTCCCAAACCTTCAAAGAAGCGCAAAGATCCTCCTGCGCCTGCTCCCCTCTTCTGCTAAAACCAAGAAAAAGCCTGCATTTACCAGACTTCCTCCTGCGGCGGCTATGGTTGAAGAAGACAGCGAGTCTCGAATGGATGAGACTGCTGCTGATTGCTGCGGATGATACCGCGCAGGGGGAGTAAGATCCAAAGGCTGCTGAAGCACCTCCTGCTCAGGGTACAGGAGATAGTGATGATTGGATGGATGAAGATTTTCCCGTCTCCGTACGCCTGCCAAGGCCGCTGCTGCTGCACCTACTAAGGATGATCCTCCTCGAAACCTCGCGTAAGAAACAAGTTGTGCGCAGCACTGCGAAAGGACAGCCAAAAGCTGCGGCTCCTCCTTGTCCTGAAGCATCATCAAGTGCCTTTCAACGCCTCAATATTCCGGTTGGAAATACTCAACCTGGCACCTCTGTTCTTCATGATGATTTGGACTTAGAAGATGAGGATGCGGATGAAGTTACCAAGTCTGCGCAGGGCGATGATGCTGCGCAGCAAGCTACTGTTGATCCTCCTGGAGAAAAGGAAGGAGATGTGCGCACAACTTATACAGATAGCAGCAGCACGCACTCATCTGCGCATAGGTCTCCTGCTGATGATCCTATTAATCTCTCTCCCAAAACAACCTTCTCCAACGCACTCTCCTCCCAAAGTTTCTGCTCCGTCAGCTCAAGTTATTCCTTTCATCCTTCCTACAATATCTACTTCCTCTCTGTCTTCCTCTGCTGATCTGCACCAAATTCTCCAAGCTCTCAATACTATTCAAGTCAACCAGGTTGCTGCGCAGTCCCAAATGACTCAGCTCATTACTGCGCAGACAGCTATCCAAGAGCAACTTGATGCGCAGCGTTTAGAGATTGCTGCTATTAAGGAGGAGAATATATCAAAGGCAAGTACCTCTGCAGGCCCCTCTGCGCAGCGCGTCCCTGATGCTTTAGACCAAATAGTCCTGGACTCATTGAAGTCAATAGCTGGGATGCTTGAAAACGTCTGCACCTATACCGCTATCAATGATGGGTTTATAGGACTGCTTAAGCGTCTGCGCAAGAGCTTGGTCGATGGGTTGCATGAAGGGTTTGCGGGGATGGAAGCAATGATGTTGGAGAGATTGGAACAAGGTGGTCCCGCGCATGCCAATACGCTTAATATGGAAAGTGTCAGGGAGTGCATAACTCAAGCGATGACTGATTTCGCTGATGGGTTCAACGCTAGGATGGATCAAGCCATGTTCGATATTCAAGCCAGCGTGAACACTCAGCGCCTCCACACTGACCAAAGACTCGAACCAACGCAGGCCACCGTCATCAACACTATTGAAGCTGCTGAGCAGTCATATTTCAACCAGATGACGGGACATCAAATACAGTACAGAGCCAGCGAGAAGATAACAGAGATATGCGCAGAGGAATGGCTACCCATGTCGGTGAGGCTGTAGCGTTCAGAGAAAGATTTCAAGAACTGAAGATTAAACTTATGAATAAGTTCAACAGTCTGCAGAATGAGCTGCGCGAAGCCTTGCACCGGATCAACATAGACTAGGTTCTATGTAATTTTTGTTTTTGCGCAAAGTATTTCTTTTTGTGCGCATTTTGTTTTTCTTATTCAAACTTGTAATCTGCAACTCTTTACACTTCAAGTTTTAATGAGAAAAATTGCATCATGTGTTTCCAAAACCTTGTTCAATTCAAACTCTTTGTTTATGGAACAATGATTGCATTATTTCAACCCATGCGTATAATCTTAACTGCTCATATTCTCAACGCATAATGTTTAAACATTCAGTTTAAATCGCATACTTAAAACTAAAACCCATATTATTTGTATGTGTTGAATGATATTTCTGTCTTTCCCTTTTTGTAAGCTAATTTTTTGGATAGACTAGAAATCTATGATATTGGCTAGTGTGTGTATTGACTTGAGGCATGATTTACCAATCACATATTTATGCACATGTTATTATCAAGTACAATGAATTGCCTTTGTTATAGTAGGTAATGGCATCAATCATTTAAGGGGAGATTGTTGGGTATGCTTACTTCTTAACTCTCCTACTTGTTAGAATTGATTGATACCATCACCTATTAATATTTTATGGACTTTAGGATCCTATGTAAGAAGTTTTATAACTTTAATTTTTAGCTTAGTCCATTTTATAGTATAGGCTTAGAATATAGGGCTCGGAGCGAAATGGAATGAAGATCTAAGCAAGACTGTGGTCTCTGCACAGGACTACTCTGCGCAGTACACCACTGCGCAGGCCTTCCTGCGCAGCATTCTATCTTGCTCAGCTTTCGATACATTCAGATCACCTAACTTGGAAAAGGCTTTGAAGATGTACGCTTTTAAGAGTGCTAAGGTGTGCAGAAACGACAAAGCAAGCACACTTAGCAGATCCAACGGTGGAGACGCGCTCAAGAGAAATATTTCAAATGAAGACAGCTGTCAACCTTCTAGAAGAAGCTTTTGAATTTGGTCTTCATGCTCAGTCTCCAACGGCTCTAAAAACACCTGCGCACCAATCATATTGTGCCAGGTCATCAACTTTGATCAGAGCCCCAACAGCTATAAAGGACACCTGCGCACCAATCATATCGTGCCAGCTCATCGTCCTTGCTCAGAGCTCCAACGGCTAGTTTTTAGCTCTCTGCTATAAATAGCCAGCTTATCTTCATTTCCAAGTTGCTAGAGTTTGTGCTTTCTAATATCCTTGAAGTTCTGAAGATTGCTGCTTACTATTCACAGATTTAAGATCAACCTTCAAACCTTCATACCTTAAAACTCCTGCCCAGATCCTAAGCTTTAAATCACCAGAATTCTTCGTGCTCTTCATCTCATAGATTCATAGAGCCCAGAATTTCTGAACACACACACCCCTCTTGAAGCTTTGATCATTTAGATCTTACTTCTTGAGATACACCGGTTTAGTCTAGGATTTGTTCTTCATAAATTATAGATCTTTGCGATAGTTGTGTTTCATTGTTGTATCTTGTAACTCTCTCATATAATAAGATCTCCTTTAGAAAATCAAGACTAACCATCTTGGTAGAGGACGTAGATCTTTCATGATCGAACCTCTCCAAATAGCTTGTTCTTTAATCTCGCTATTTACTTCCTGCTTAATCATTTCTGAAATTATGCTTTGTTTGATCTTATCAGATTGCTACTATTGCTGCTGTTTTTGTTATTGCTTATTGCCTTAGAACATTTTATCCAACTCTTTAAGCCAAAACTTAGCGCGTGCGTTTTTATCCTTGCGCAGCTTTTTCCTGCGCAGGTGCTGCTTAAACTTCCGCTGTGCATTTCACACTCTCACTGCGCGCTATACTTAGCTTATTTGAGAACTGTGCGCATAAGCCATTGATTTGCAAAAGGGTTTGAAAAGAATTTTAAAACGCTATTCACCCCCCCCCCTCTAGCATTTTTTTATACCCTTGTTGCCCCTTTGGGACCAACAGATGGAACTTTTGAAGGACTATGATTGTAAGATATCTTATCATCCGGGAAAGGCGAATGTTGTAGCCGATGCTATTAGTAGAAAATCTTGTGTGGCTTCGATGATGGTTCGAGAGTGGAAAATGCTAGAGGATGTTCGAGATTGGTGTCCTCGTGAATCGAGACATGGGGCTATTTTTGCTAATATTAGGGTATCTCCGACCCTATCCAAAGAATAAAGGAAGCTCAGAAAGAAGATCCAGAGTTAGTGAAAATAATGGGTAAAATGAAGGAGAAGAACTTCGAGGATTTTTCTATCAGTCCGGTTGGAGTGTTGACATATCGTGGTCGTTTGTGTGTACCCGTCGTTGATGGAATAAAGAGGCAAGTTTTAAATGAGGGTCATAATTCGAGATATACTATTCATCCGGTAGTACGAAGATGTACCAAAATCTGAAACACATTTCTGGTGGAACAACATGAAGAGAGAAATAGCTGAGTATGTATCGAAGTGTTTAACTTGTCAACAGGTAAAAGCTGAGCATCAGAGACCCGCAGGATTACTTCAGGCATTAGAGATTCCGGAGTGGAAATGGGAACATGTGACTATGGATTTTGTTACGGGACTACCTCGTACCCGTAGGAAGTATGACAGTGTTTGGGTAATCGTGGATAGACTGACCAAGTCTGCTCATTTCTTACCGATTGATATTAGATACTCAATGGAAAAGCTTGCGACCCTTTATATTGATGAGATTGTGAGATTACATGGGGTTCCGGTTAGCATTGTATCAGATCGTGATCCGCGGTTTACTTCTAGATTCTGAAAGGCGTTACAGGCAGCTTTGGGTACAGATTTACGATTCAGTACAGCTTTTCACCCTCAAACCGACGGTCAATCCGAGAGAACTATTCAGATTTTAGAAGACATGTTGCGAGCTTGTTTGATAGACTTTGCGGATTCTTGGGATATGCACTTACCTTTAGTGGAATTTTCCTATAATAACAGTTATCAGGCTAGCATCGAGATGGCTCCTTATGAGGCTTTGTATGGAGGAAGTGTAGATCACCTATCTGTTGGGATGAGATCGGGGAAGCAAAGATATGGGTATTGATTTGATTCAGGATTCAGTTGAGAAAGTCAGAGTTATTCGAGATCGATTGAAGACAGCAGAGTCGACAAAAGAGCTATGCTGATCACCGAAGACGGGATCTTAATTTTCAGACCGGAGACTTTGTATTCTTGAAGGTATCTCCGAAGGTGGGTATTCGAAGGTTTGGAAGAAGGGTAAATTGGCTCCGAGGTTTATTGGACCGTTTGAGATTTTGGAAAAGTGGGACTTCTTTCTTATCGACTTGCGTTACCATCTTCTTTAGACCGGTTGCATAACGTCTTTCATGTTTCTATGCTTCGGAAGTATTTGCATGATCCATCTCACATGTTACTGAGGGTACCTGAGGATATAGAACTTGACATGTCATACGAGGAACGACCGGTTCGGATTCTTGATACCAAGTCCAGAGCTGAGGAATAAAAGAATTGCGTTGGTTAGAGTGCTATGGAGGAATCACAATGTCGAGGAATCAACGTGGGAGCTTCGAGAAGAGATAGAGAGGAAGTACCCGTGGCTATTTAATTCGGGTATGTATTTTTTTTTAAATTCGGGTCGAATTTTCTTTTAGGTGGAGTGAATGTCGCGACTCGAAAACCCGTCTCTATTTTCTTAGTAGTAAGTATTTATTTATTTATTTGCTTATTTATTTATCTATTTAAATATTTATGCGTGCGTTTATATCTCATAATATTTTTATGCCTAGCATTTTAATTAGTCATTTGTGCTAGTATGAAGTAAGGGAATTATTAGGGAAGAGGATATTAAGGGTAGTAGTAGTAGTGGAGGGGGCCTAAGTGTAACATTTTGAAAATAATTCTACTTACTCCCTCCCTACTCCCCCTCCTCCCTCAATCTTTCCCTGCACACACACACTCAACCTCTCCTCTCCATTGTTGAGAAAGGTAAGTTTCTCCCCCCCCCCTTCTTCCTTCATTTTGATTATCTTCCTCTCTCTATTTCTTATTGCTCATTTTATGAAAAATGTTTAGATCGTCGATAGGTTCGTGTAGAGCTAAGAAATTTCGAATTCCGTCATCTTTCATAAATTCCAAGTAAGTTGCTTTTCCCCCATTTATGCTAAAAATGTTCATTTTTAACTCAATTGATGCTCTAGTTGATATATATGGTTTCTTTGGTTGATTTGGAATTTATTTGTAATTTATCCATTTTTGTGAAATTTGGGTGTTTGAATCATCTCTTGGTTTGGATTGTTTGGGTTTTAAAATAAGTCTTTTGTAGGCATA
The DNA here is from genome assembly GCA_026119855.1 of Campanula takesimana. NCBI lineage: Eukaryota > Viridiplantae > Streptophyta > Magnoliopsida > Asterales > Campanulaceae > Campanula > Campanula takesimana. Next base: position 153,785 of record JAOWBW010001585.1, read on the forward strand.
TATGTTGTTTTGGTTCTTTGTTATTCTAGTTAGAAGTGTTTATCTTAGTGGGTTGTGAAATGGTAAGAAAAATAGCTCAAACCCAGAAAAAATGGCAAGATTTGGTCCCTCCGGGCAAGGAGGCGCGCGCACCCTTTTTAAGGAGGCGTGCGCTCCCTCTTATGCTCCAAAAACTCAACCTTCTGATCAAAGGAGGCGTGCGCTCCCTCTTGTGCTTCAAAACTCAACATTCTGATCAAAGGAGGCGCGCGCACCCTTTTAAGGGAGGCGTGCGCACCCCCCCCCCTTTCTCTTTTCCCCAGGTCGTCCGTTTACGCTCAATCTTCCGGAGGCCATAACTTCTTCATCCGGACTCCGTTTTAAACGTGTAAACTATCGTTTTAAAGATCTCCTTGAGTACTTCGAGATGCGTGGATTTATTTAATTGAGTTTCAGGTTCAGATTAGGTCGAGCTCTCAGTAAGTGGTTCATCTTTATGGTGATTTATTTGGAATGGTTCCCTACTTTGGAATCATTGGTTGTTTATTTAAGCTAGTATTTATTACTTAGCATTTATTTGAAAGTCCAGCTGGTTAATTGTGTTCGAGTCAGGCAATGGATAATGCTATAATGGCACAAGCCAAGTCCAGTATAGCATCGCCCATTGGTCCTTCTTTCCTCATCCAGATTAGCCTTGGTTGGGATGAGCTAGCTCCTTTGGTAAGTGTTCTAGCTAGTCGTTTTGGGTATGACTCTGTGTCATTTCCCCTGTCCTTTGTGACATATTACATTGTTATGGTTCCGATACCGGGGTTGTTATCTTCAGCTGTTTATGCTACTATGAAGATGGTTTGATTGGTTGATTGGTTGAAGCTGCGCAGCAATTGTTCTATCAGTTTGGGAAACCTTGGCTAATATCCTTTGTTACTTGTTTATTTCCGCTGCCATATGTTAACTACGTGCTATGTGAGATTTATTATTGTTTACTGCATCATAACATGTCATGTAGTTGCATTAATAACTTATTGAGATTTATCTCACCCCATTTCTTTTTATCTTTGTTTCTCCTTAACCCCCCCCCCCCCCAAGAGGAAATGATAGGGACTCGCTGATCACGAGAAGGGCGTCGAGTGTGTTCGTGACTTTTTGGGCAAGTTGTTATTCGGTTTACATTGTTGTTAAATGTATAACCTTGGGGATAGTATTACCAAACTGAGACGTCATTAAGGGTAGTAATATTTTGTATTTTAGTATAAGCTTGTGGAGCTTATACTAGTTGTAATATTTTGTTGTTAATATTTGGATTTCTAAAACCGTGTATTATCATCTTTTGGTATCTAAGGGAATTTTTATCTTCAGTATTTTGGTGTTTTATTTATTAAGTCGACGTCCAGCTGGCGATTTCCCGGCCCGCGGGGTCGGGGTCGCCACAACAACCATCAATCAATGCTGTCAACTTCAAACCACGACCTACACCCAGATCTGCAAGAAGAATCACAAAAAAAATAAAAAAATAAAAAATTGTTGCATATCATAGATGCACAATTAATGCAAACATAGACTCTCCCAGATCTGCAATCACAAACACAAGAACAAGCAAGAACAAGAACACACATTCAGAATCGCCCGCACCCAGATTTGCAAAAACGCACAAACCTAGATCTGTTAAAAAAATCACAAGATTATAGATCTAATCTAACACACACACAAACCTAGATGCTAGATCTAAACAAAAATTAGAAATGGTGAAAAAGAGAGAATAATAAGAGAGAGAAATGGAGGGTCGTGTTTGTGGTAGGAGGTGGCAGTAGCGGACGTAAGGCAGTGGAGAAGAAGAAAAACGACAATGGGAGTGACGTTAGAGCAGTGGTCGCAGACGGCGGAGGCGGTGGTGGGAGGCGACGGTAGCGGGCGGACAGTGGTGATCGTTTCAGAGAGAGAGGAATCGGAGAAATAAGTTATGGGTTGATGGGGAGAGATAGGGAAGGTGCGGCTGGGTAAGGGGGATGATGAACTAGGTTCTCTTTTTCTAGGGATTTTTCTGGGGAGGGAAAAGGGGGAGAGGGATTATTATTTATTTATTTTAACCAAAAATATGAAGCGTATAATGGATGGGGGGATGTGTGTAAATTTTATATTTCATTTTCAGTCTTCTCAGTTTGATAAGTTTTAGATCTACCATTTTTAGTACTCGATTAGGCGAGATAGCAGTTTGTTTCGTTATGAGGGCAAATTGAAAATATTGATAGTAATATTCGTTAAATTGCTAACGCCCATTAACGTTCATTAACATTCATTGACGATTTTGGTTACTTTTGCTAATTTATCAATAGTACGCATGTCACTTTTGTTATTTCGGTAGTAAAGATGTAAAAGTGAAAAAACTGAATAGTATAGATGGCAAAAATGTCGTTTACTCCACGCGCGCGCACACACACATTCACTACCTCTCCCTATCCATTCTCATCCCCTCCCTTTTCTCTGGCGCATTTCATCCCTCGACGTTGTTCTCCCCCTTCCTCCCCGCTCATTCCAACGCCAACATTCCACCATAGCCCCACCAGATCGGTTCTATTCTATCTCTTCTTTCTCTGTCCAGCCAGATCTCTCACTTTGACCATCAGAATTTTCCAAATCTCTGGCTCCGTGAAGCACCGATTAAGGCAAAACCTACTTCAGTTCCATGCCAAGTTGGTGTGTAGATCTATAGCTCCCTCTCCTATTAGCCTTCACCAAATATGGAAGCTAAGATTTTTTATTTATTTTTTTGACTAAACGAATCTAGGAAAAGTATGAGATGTGACAGAGAAATTTTAATTGGTTTTTTGTTGGATTTTTGGGGTGAAATTGTATGAGAGGTATGTCACGGAGTAATTTGGTTGATTTTTTAGTTAATATTTGGCAGAAAATTTTATGAGAGAGATGTTATAGAGACATTTTGGTTGATTTCTATCAATTTTTGGCTGAAAATTATACTACATCCGTCCCAATTTAAAGTTTCTAATTTGATTTTGCACGGAGATTAAGAAAAATAAATGTTGTGAGCATGAAAAGTAAAGTGGAAGAAAGAAAGTGGGCAGGGAGTTTTTGTTGTGAGAATGACAAGTGGGTCCCACTTTCTATTTTAAGTAATAAATCAAAGTAAGAACCTTAAATTAGGACAAACTAAAAAGAAAAGTAAGAACCTTAAAGCGGGACAGAGGGAGTATGTAAGATGTCACAGAGTTATTTTAGTTAATATTCTTAATATAATACTCCCTCTGTCTTTTTAGTCTGTTCACTTTTGGTCAACGGGAGTAAACTTTTACCAAGCATTTAATGTCAATCTAACAATCCTAATGAAATTTTTAAAATTATTACTGATAAATTAAATGATTATTTATCAATTACAATTGTTAGAATTTCATTAGGATGATTAGATTGACATTAAATGTTTGGTCAAAGTTTACCAACGTTGACCAAAAGTGAACAGACTAAAAAGACGGAGGGAGTATTATATTAAGAATGAAAGGTAGAGAGGAAGATAGAGAATTAGTGGGGGTGGAAAGAGAATGAGTGGAGAATAATGAGTGGTTGTGAGGAAGAGAGAGAATGAGTGGAGGATTATAAAAGTAATAAAAAGCTTCCATCTTTGGATTGTTGCAACTTTTGTGAAATGCCCTAAATAACAAATGTTACAACTTTCTTGGAACATAGGGAGTATATCTTACCAATTTATATACATCTTTCAATTTATTTATAGTTATTTAAAATATGTAATAATCATACAAAGTAATTATAAATATTCGTGAAAGAAAACACAAGTGCAAAGCATGGGTTTGCCACTTTTAGACAATTGTCTCGCATCTATTAAAGAAGAGAAACATGGACTGGTATTAGACTTAATGAGCTACTCCCCTTGGCACTAATTGGTTTTAAGGTGGAACCTTGAACACAGTCAATTGCCGGCCCAGTTCAGCTTATGCTCACACTTGGCCTCTCCATACTTCCTACCCCTTCTCTGGTAATAGAGCCACCAATATATGGTGGCCTTTCGCTGCTTCTCCATGGGCCCTCTGTTTCTTCTACAAGGTCCATTACACGTGCAGACCCAACGGCCTACGATGTTGCTCCGCCACCCAATTAATAAGTCCACGTTATAAGTCTTGGGAAATCTCGGCTACACGTGAGGGGGAGTGTTAGACAATTATCCCATATTTACTAAAGAGAAAAGGAACTACTCCCCTTGACACCAATTAATTTTAACATGGAACCTCCAACACATTCCATTGCCGATTCAATCTAGTTGATGCTCTCACTTGGACCTCTCGATACTTCTAACCCCATCTCTAATTTTAAGAGCCAGAATGATGATTGGTTAGGCCTGGTTTCTAGTGAATGTTGGAGCAATTTTTATGGAGATACAAATAGACTACGAATAATATTAGGGGCGCAAAAAAAGTAACAAAAACTTGCCTCACAAAATCTTAGGTGTCATGATTTTATTGGTGTTTTTAATTAGAGTGTGTCAGGTCCATTATCGATGCAACCAATAAAATATCGTCACCTCATTTTGTGAGTAAGATTTTATGACATTATTTTATGCCCCCTGGTATTGCTCATAGACTATACTACCATTGTAGCTACGTACTACATACTCCCTCCGTCCCATCTCACTTGAGACTTAAAAGGTGGGCACAATAACTCAGAAAAAAGAATAAAATAAGGAAAATGTGTGGTTGAAAATGAAGAAAGAGAATGAGTGGGGTTAATAGTAGGTTGGTTGAATGAATTGTGTGATGGAAAATGAAGAGAGAGAATAAGTGGGTGGGGTAGATTGAATATAAAATTATAAAAAGATTGGGAGTCTCAAGGAAGTGAGACGGACCAAAATGAAAATAAGTCTCTAGTGAGATGGGACGGAAGGAGTACTTACCATGTTTTAGTTAAACTACTCCTTACTCCCCTCCCCACCAACTTTCCTCATTCAACATGGTTTTTCCTACCTGATCATTCTCTAACAACTCCAGCTTCACCATTGCCTTCAATGTTCCAAGCGTGATCCGCTCTAAAAAAAATGTCAAATTTTATTCATACTCCCTCCGTTCGAAAATGATTTTCGCGTTTGATTATTCAAACTTTTTAAGAGTATGAACACTTTGCTTCACTAGCCATGTTTTGTTTAGGCACTTTAAAGCTTAAATTGTAGAAATGTGAAGAATTTTTTAGAACAACAAAAAATGACAAATGAAAAAATCATTACGAGACGGAGGGAGTATATGTTAAGGTGGGGGACTACAAAATAAGAATACTAATTAGCAACAATATATACCAAGTCTTTTCACCCTCCACTCACCATTCATCTGATCTTTCACCATCTTGCCATTTCTGACTTGCAACATTGCAATTTATGCTCATATAGGGACGATGCAAACTAATGTTTTTTTTTTTTTTTAATTGGGTTTTTATTTCATTAATGATAGATAAATTGCCCTTAGGCTACATCAAATGGCCAAACTAGGCCTATAAATAGGCTAATACAAATCTCCCTAACGGGATTCGAACTCGAGACCTCCGCATGGGAAGCTAATACCGGATACCGCTTGAGCTAGAGCTCTTTGGTGATGCAAACTAATGACTTGCCCAATTAAAGTCTTGATATCATGTGAATTATTAACTGATTTAAAAGTATAAGCTATATTTTTCCACCAATACAACATATTCCTTCCGTCCGAGAATAAGAGTCCTATTTTTTATTTTGATACGTTCCATAATAAGAGTCTCTTTACTGAAATGAAACGGCAAAGAATTTTTACTATTCACCTCACTCATTCTCTCTCCTACTTACTTTTATACTCACAACACCAATCAACTTTTTATTCTCTCCCACTCATTCTATCCCCTAATTTACTTTTACGCTTACAACATTTACTTTACTTTCACAATTTTTTAATATTTGTGCAAATGGGAGGTAGGACTCTTACTCCGGGACGGAGATAGTATATTATTGTGAAAAACTGGGAAACACATGTTTTACGCTAAGTTAGCGTAAAACATGTTTTTTAAAAATGGCGCGGTGGCATTTTTTGTAATAAATAGGAAGTTGTTCGAAAGTGCCAGTGTTAGTGTTAGAAATTGTCAACCATTGTTCACTGACACTTATTAACACAAACACTGACACTTTTGATAAGTTCCAGTGGCAATGTTGATAAGTGTTAGTGTAATGACTGGCAATTTTTAACACTACCACTGACACTTAAGAAAAATGTCAGTTTCTTGTTTATAAACGCCAGTTTGAATTACTAGCTTTTTGTAATATTAATACTGAGCATTTACGATGCTTGCTAGTATTTACAAAAATATCACCGCTTGTTTTTCAAAATAAGCGCTAACGTTTTTGAAAAACACGTTTTTACTATTTTAAAGTAAAACACGTTTTTCACAAGAGATACTCAATATTATTACTTCCGTATCAAAATATATATCCAATCCCTTTTTTTACATTTGAGCATGTTCAAGAACTACGAGTTGAATGCGCCAGATAATGTTTGAGTTCGGCATGTCAATAACAAGCCAAAATATGTTTAGCCCCCTTAAGTTTACACCAAATTCCACTTTGCCACCTCGAACGAAATTTGTCCCAGATTGGTACCCAATGTTAAAATTATCCCACTTTGCCCCCCAGATCTTAACGACTATTAGAAATTTAACGAAATTGGTCATGTGTATTTCGCATGATGGGTATTTAGGTCATTTGAGGTGGGTTTTGTGTGTGTTTTCTTTTTCTTTTTCTTTCTTTATTTCCCTTTCTTTCTTTTTTGATGTTAGTATCATTTTTGTTGGTTATTACTGTTTTTGTATTGTTTAATTATATATTTTATTTTATTTAGTATGTGCTATTTTCATAAATTAATTATACTTCAACAATAAAATAATATACACTATAAACCTTTTCTAGAAAATGATATTTTATTTATTTTCTATCTGTCTCTTCTAAATAAGTAAATTTATAACATTAATTTTAGCAAGATATTTTTGTAATATATTTGATGTAATAAATAATGTATATAAATATACTATATATTTTTGAATTTATTGTACATGGGAAGAATGGAAAATAAAATTAAAAGAAAACTAAAATTTAAATTGATAATGACCTAAATACCCATCATGTGACATGCACATGACCAATTTCGTTAAATTTCTAACAGTCGTTAAGATCTGGGGGGCAAAGTGGGATAATTTTAACATTGGGTACCAATCTGAGACAAATTTCGTTCGAGGTGGAAAAGTGGGATTTGGTGTAAACTTAAGGGGGCTAAACATATTTTGGCCTCAATACTATTTGCTTTTTGTTTGTTATTCTTAGTTATTACCATTATGTTTCTAAATGAAAGTTCATTTAAAAATAACTTTGTTTCTAATTGTTTTTTTATCAAAAAAAATTTATAGTCTTTTTATAATATTAAAACTAAATGTTTGGAAAAAGGATTTTGTGAATTTTTTTTTCTACAAAATTGCATAAATATTACGAGTAGTACATATTTCCAAATATCTCTTAAAATCAAGTTTAAACATTCATTTAGAGGGACATAATGAATAATTTACTGTATATGAATAAATAGAAAGGTGCAGTACAAATCAAGAATTGCACAAAAGCAGGGGAAAAGTGAACAACCTCAAAAGAAAACAAATGCTATTCTAGGTGTTTATGCCATGCCCCCTTTTGAAGTATAGATGCTGTGATGTCTAGTCTCTATCTATTTTAAATGTGGCTCTCTCAATTAAGGGGGTAAATGGTTCGGGTTTAGATACCAAACCGCTAGTACTCGGTTTGAAGAAATTCCAAACCAAACTAAACCGAACCATTAAAATTTTCAAACCGAACAGAACCACTTCGGTTTAGTTCGGTTCAGTCTCAAACCGCGGTTTTATAAACGGTTCAGATCGCGGTCCGAACTGCGGTCTAGATCGCGGTTCAAACCACAAACCTGTCCAAACTCTAAAAGTACAACTAAACAAAGCCCTTTAAAACTTAAAAGACAACAACAATTAATCATAGTTCAATGAAGAACATGCACTATCACTAGCCATGGCCGGTACTCGGTAGTTTAATACCTTGTCTTGCTGCAAATCAAAACTGTACAAAAAATGAAATTGAAGAATAAAGTAACAAAGTTAGAGTCTTGATTGAAAAAATTACTTAGTGAAACAAAATATAGTTTATACCTTTTAATAGGCAAGTTAGGGTTTCAAATATCCTGATAAAGATGAAGATTCTAAGTGAAGAAGAGGGAGGCCTGAGTAGGAGTGATGCCGGGGACGGAGGAAGGGAGCAATCGCCGGAGAACGAAGGGTCATTCGGCGCTTGACGTTGTCTGTGGAGAACGCCGCTCCTTCCAAAATGAAAGAACTAAGAAGTGAGAAGTGATTTGGTAGGGTTTAGTGTATAAGGTTATGTTTTATATGTACAAAATCAATGATCCAGATTAAATTTTACAAACTATCAATGGTCCATATAGCGGTTTGAAATCTCGGTTCCGCGGTTCGGTTCGGTTTGGTTCGGTTCGGTTTATAGGAGTTAGATCGTAGACCGAACCAAACCACACGGTTTATGATATTTCCGGACCAAGCTGAACCACTAAAATATAAAAATCAAACTAAACCAAACCACATAATTTGGTTCAGTTCGATCTCAAACATCGGTTTGAACCGAACCGCTGACACCCCTACTCTCTATCTTGAAATTGCTTGTTTTTAAATTAATGGCCTTGCTCAAGATGTAGCCCTGGTTTCAAGCAAAGCCAAATCGAAAAACGTAGAGAATAAAATATGTTCTTTATTTCTAATATTAGCCTTATACTTTATGTGATATACTATGTTGTAATCTCTAGTGTCTATAATGCACAACAATGTAGCCAAAAGGATATCTATAGGACCTCAATGTCCTACCCTAATTCTTTCTTTCAATCAAACAAAATAAAATAATTTCCTAATCCCCTATGTTCAACTACTCCACCTTTATCTTGGTTTCCACAATTATGCAAACCCTATCTAAAATTTGATGCTACCATGCTTGATCATTTATAATTACAAATAAAAATGGCTAAAAGTTGAAAACCCCTATGCCTCTGAAGGTATTTTGTATAATATACTCCTTCCAACTAAAGTTCACACCAGTATTGCACGCTTATTAAAGAAACATTGAAAAATGAGGTAAAAAGTCAAGTGAGTTAGGGATATAATTATCCAAAACATTATTCATGATGTAATTAGGCAAAAAGTAGGTTAGTGGAGTATATATTATCTTGTAATTATCGACAAAAAATATAAATGTCCACAACACTATTCTGTTTTGCAATTTAAGGAATAAAGCAAATTGTGAATATTAGTGGAGTAATACCTAAAATCATGCATCTCATAAATATAACCACTAAACTAAATGTAAATATTTGTTGTTGATTATTAGAATGTAGTACTTGTGCATTATACTCCCCTCTGTCTCATTAATTTTGGTCACTTTCCATTTTAATGGTCAATAATATAAGTAAATTTTGACCAAAAATTTATGTCAATCAAATCATTATAATGAAATTATAAAAATGATTATTATTATTAAAGCACTTAGTGATTTATGATACTATTTTTTAAATTATAATTGGAATAATTAGATTGATATTAATCTTTGGTCAAAGTTCACTAATGTTGATCATAAAAAAAAAATGTCAAAAAAAAAAAAAAAATGAGACTGAGGGAGTAGTCATGTATTAGTTGGAGAGACAGAGAAGGTGGTGGTGATGGACAGTGGTTTTAGGCTTAAGAGAAAGAAATGAGGCGTGACCAGTATGATTGCAATGCAGATTAACGTTATTAATGGTCAGATTTAATCTCCAAGAAATCGGATGACCCGTATTGGTAGGAATGGGAGCGTCAAGAGACGATAATTTTCCAAAATCAAATTTAATAATCAACATCTTAACTGTTATATAATCGGATATCACTGGCACGAACCAGAGGGACCTAATCTATCTTCCTTTAGTTGTTGGTTCATGCCTTTAACCATAGTACTAATAGCTTTATGAGTTTCACTACATACCTTTACCAATATTATGGGCCCACTTCAAATGCCAGAAGAGCCCACCAGTCACTATACCAAGGAGGGTCCTTTATAAGGTGGGCCGACTATGTTTACTAGTAGTATTATTGAATCATATGGTAGCAATAATTGCCACAAAATAATTGAATTTGAAAGAGTTAATGATATGTACGTATATCGAAATTGGTCAATTGACCTTCCTACTACACTTGATTACTAGTATCACTGAGTGGTAGGGGTCCACTAATGGATAACTTAGTGCAATTGCAATAAGTAAATTGGTGAAATTTTAGACAAATTCATGTCATTTCAATCTCTTCATTTGGCCTACCAAGTACATCAAATATAAGTTTCTGAAAAAAAAAATAATCAAGGCTAGTGATCAATTGTTATAAATCATTATAGAGTTTGGGTTTGACAAGTTTGACCTTTGTCTAAATACTTCATTTCATACAATAGTTTTCAATACATAGGCTAAGGCGCCCAAAACAACTTCATCATTTTTTTTTTCCCGATACATGAATGAATTAAGAAAAGAGTACTATATATTTAAAAATTTGTAAGTGAGATAGTGGTTGTGAGTATGATAATTTGAGGAAGAATATTAAGGGCACAAAAAAAAAATTCACAAAAGCTTTCTCACAAAATCCTAGGTGTTATTGGTGTTTTTAATTAGAGTGTGTCGGGTCCATTATTGATGCAACCAATAAAATATCGTCACCTCATTTTGTGAGCAAGATTTTGTGACTTTACTTTGTGCCCCTAGCATTGCTCTAATTTGAGAGTGAGATGTAAGGACATGGCTTGCAACACAAGTCGTTTAGACTTCTATTCATAAAGTTATGATTATAATATTAATTTATAAAGTATAGTTGATAATAAAATGTGTAGAATTCCTGGATATATATTACCTAATTGTGATGGGCAAAAGGGTCATTTATTATTATAAAGCTTGAAAGGGTGTGGTCCCTAAATGAAATGCCACCAAGTCTACTATATAAAGGGCTTTCCATCAACCCTTTAGACTACTCCATTATTCATTAGTACTCTCTCCATAAATCTTCATTAAGTGTTAAAGAAGTAAAGAGGAAAAACATTTATCATTTAGAAGAGCATTCTCCCTACATCTTCTTCTTATTCATTTCTCCTACATCATCCATGGATTCAACAGGTATATATTTTATCGCTTCCGCTTCATCTCTTCCTCAATCCTATTCTAAAGTGAGTATGGCATTCAGGGATTAAAATTGTTCCAACAATTGGTATCAGAGCCTGGTTCATCTTTAGTTTAAGTTTGAGTTCCTTTTTTTGGAAAGTGTATACTTTCAATTTTGATTCATTTTCCTTGTTGAATCATTAAGTTTTGATGTTGATTAGGGACTCTAATTCGTTCATAGAGCACTGATAATCATCATCTAAAATTCAAAAAGGTTTGAAAAAATTTGTTATTTAAAAATGATTCTTGTGAGACTATCCCTTCATAACATGGTTTTATGTCTAAGTGCATACCATGTGGATCTACTCACTTGATTCCACTAAATTTTAAAGCAAGATTATCCCTATATAACGTGGTTTTATGTTTTAAGGACATACCATGTGGGTCTACTTGCAATTCATTGATTTTGGGAAAGTTTGAACAAAATTCAGAAGTGCAGAAATCGTCTTGCTCGGCCGAGTCCTTTGTTTAGAGCGGCCGAGCGTATGAAAAGGCGCGAACTGCTCGGCCGAGTTTTGGGATCTGCTCGGCCGAGCACATGAACAGGCGCCAAAATGGCATAAGGTAATTGTTTCTGATTAAGGTGCTCGGCCGAGCACATCATAAGACTCGGCCGAGCAGCTCGGTCGAGCGTTTTGTTTAGAGCGACCGAGCATAATGTGACAAATTGACCAAACCTTCTGATGGAGGTGCTCGGCCGAGCACATCTTAAGACTCGGGCGAGCAGCTCGGCCGAGCATTTTGTTTAGAGCGGCCGTGCATATCATGTCAAATTGACCAGAACATTCTGATTAAAGTGCTCGGCCGAGCACTTCATAAGACTCGGCCGAGCAGTTACTGTTCACAGGTTTTGGACTTTTCTAAGTTTTGCACTATTTTGTTTTTCCCTTGGAACAAAACCTACATTATTTCAAACCTAAAAAGTTATGATTAATTATATGCTTTGACAATTTTACTCATTATTTAAATAATATTGTCGCCTAAGTGATTTACGTTATTTAAACCCTTAAATTGTAAAGTGTTGGATGTTTAAGTTAATATGTGAATGACTTGAATTTTCCAAAGAAGATCTTGATATTTGACTAAACTTAGGCATTCATGTGGTAACAAATAAAATGAACATTAGGATATTTTCTTAGGTACTTATGTCGGCCCAAATGAAGATTAAGTATTTATTAAAATATAGTTTAAATTTCTTGTTACCTAAGACAATCATTTATGAGTCAACTCGCAATCCAAAGATTAGTTTTGATGTCATGTTGATTGTCTTATTGATGGATTTCATTGATATAATTAATTATTTTTCCATTGTGTAGTTTCTTATTCATATTTTGTATTCATTCTTGTTCTTAAATTCCAACAGATTTACTTATTGCTTCGTCCGTAATCACTGCTATGAGTACAGTACCGATGCTAAATGGGACTAATTTTAAAACTTGAAAAAATAAATTGATGATGATCTTAGGCTATATGGACATAGATCATGCATTAAGGGAACCGTTTCCTCTTCCTCTCTCTAGTGAAAGCACTCAAGAAGATTGCTTAAATGAGGAGAAGTGGAAACGCTCCAACCGTGTGAGCCTAATGATCATGAATATAGTTGTCCCGGAGACCATTTTGACCGGTGTCTCCAAGGACGTTGATGCTAAAACATTCCTTGATATGATTGAAGGATGTTTGGCATCTACCTCTTCTCACGGGACAAAAAGAAGAGGGAAGGACATTGCGGTTGCAAGTAAAAAGAAGCGTAAGGGATCATCCAATGATCATAAAGAAAATAAATGCTTCTTTTGCAAGGACCTTACACACATAAAGTTCGACTGCCCTAAGTATCACGCTTGGCGTGCTAAGAAAGGTATGTCATTTGTTCTTGTTTGTATTGTATTAAGGCTAAATTTGGTTTCAATCCCTACATATACATGGTGGTTGATTTTGGTGCAACAACTCACATAAGTATGTTTGTGTAGGATTGCCTGAGTTACCGAAGAACCAGTAAAGATGAGAGATTCATCTATATGGGAGCTGGGAATCCGGTTGAAGTTTTAGGCATAAGGACTCTTTTTCAGTTATTGTTAAGTACTAAGTATTGTTTGTATAAATAATACATTTGTTGTACCGTCATTTGAACGGAATTTAATATATATATATAGATCACAATATTGAATAAAGAAGGTTATTTTGTTCATTTTGTGATCTTTATTTTTTAAATTCCAAGGTTGTTGGTACTAGTACTTTGTCAAGTATTCTTTATTTACTCGACATTATTTAAACAATAAATGTGTCCCTTAATAATAAAACCAAAACTAGAAAGCAAAAGTTATCAAGTAAATTTTATTTTCATTAAAGACATAGGCATTTGGGTCATATTTCCAAGAGGAAAATTGATAAGCTTATGTTGAAGGAAAATCTTAAACAAACTTGATAATTTGGAAAATACTTTTGCACTAAATGCCTTAAAGTAAATTTACAAACATTATAGTATTCTCGAGAGCATCAAGTGTCTCAATGAACTAATGCATTCAGATATTTGTAGGCCATTAATTATTCCTTCATGGAAAAGGTCAACAATAGTTATTATGTTAAAAAATGACTAACTCTTAGTTTGAATACATTTATTTGCTTCATAAAATATTGAGTTTGGACGTTGTAAAAGTCTTATAAAGACAAAGTTGGAAATAAACTTTGAACACTATTAAGAACATTAGGGTCATTCATGATGGTGTATACATCTTTGGAATGATTGTTAAAAGGAACAACGTCTAGGTCCTTTTTACTCGCTATTTTGAAAGAGTGTGGGATTATCTCTCTCTACATTGAGACGGGTACGCCTAGCATGAATATTGTAATAGAGACATATTGAAATCCTTAAGGATATGGTAATAAGTATGTTTCTCTTACCTCACTCATTATGGGCGATACGTTAAAGCCGCAACCTTTATTCTCATTAAAGCTCCCTCTAAGGCTACTAATATAAACCCTTAATGATTTGGAGTAATATTTGAATTTGAAAAGGAAGAGGAATTCATTTGTATGGAATCCATTTATATACCACTTCCCATAGTTCCAATTGGATATCAAGTTTTGAACTTGACATTCAAGAAGAACATACAATTCAAAATAAATATGATTTACCTATAAATATTGAACAACATGGAAATGTTGATCATAAGAAGGAAATTCAACAACCTCAAAATAAGATAGAACTGGTGCCCTTTGGAAGATCCAATAGAGTAAGAAGAAAGTGCAAATCCGGATAATTATGAAGTGTATATTGCCGAGAATAAATGACACTTAGTTTTAGTGGGAGATGAGTCTCTCATTTTCCATGAAACCATTAATAGTTCTAATTCTCATATAGTAAATTAATGTCATAAATGAAGGGTTAAAATCTATAAGGATAACAACGTTTGGGATCTTGTCCCATTACCTAAAGATGTGAAACCTATTGGGATTAAATTAATCTTTATGACCAAAAGGATTCACAAGGTAATATGGAAAGATATAAAGCCCATCTAATTGTTAAAGATTTGACTCAAAAGGAAGACATTAATTATAAAGAAAGTACTTTTCCGGTATCTTCTAAAAACACTTTTAGATCATTATGGCACATATAGCATATTATGATCTTGAAGTTTATCAAATGGATATAAAGACAACTTTCCTTAATGGAGACATTGAGGAATATATGGTTGATTTGGATCAAACTAAGCAATTAGTTTGTGAATTTAAAGAAATCCATTTGTGGACTCAAGCAAGTTTCTCATCAATGGTACTTAATCAAGTTATTTTTATTTGGTTTTGAAAAGAATCTTGATTAAGATTGTGTATACCACAAGTTCAGTGTGAGTAAATTTATAATTTTGGTCTTATATATGGATGATGATTTTGCTTGCTAGTAATGATATGAACCTTATTAAGGAAACTAAGAAATTTCTTATTTGAAATGAAAGATCTTGGTAAGGCATCTTTGTATTAAGAATCCAAATTCACCGTGATCACTCACGAGATGTTTTAGGATTATCACAAAATGCCATATGGAAAGGTATTACAAAAGGTTTAGCATGCAAAAATGTAAACCACATGACACCCCTAATTTTAAAGGAGACATTCTTAGTCTCAAACAGTGTCCTAAAAGTAAATTTTGAATCCAAGTATATGGAAAATTCCCTCTTTACATCAGCAGCAGGAAGCTTAATGTATATGTATATCTTACATTTAATGTTGGATGCTTGGTCAATACCAAAGCAATCCGGAAAGAACATTAAGTAGCAGCCAAAAGAATGATAGAAGTATTTACAAAACACTAAAGAACTACATGCATATGTTTTGAAGTCAGATCATCTTGAGATCATTAGGTATTCCGACATTAGTTAAATATATGGCTGCATATGTTTTAATGGACTGTAATTTGTCAAAACAAGTGTCGAAAGACCAATTAAGAAATGACTATCAGGCAGCAGTTCTGTACTCTAACAAGAGTTTATGGTTTAGACATTAATTATCTTGTTATAAAGAAAAGAGTACAACATGAACGAAAGGGATACAACTTATAGAAACAAACTCTATTTAGAGGATCCATTTATGAAAGAGTTATCATCTTCAGTGTTTCACGAGCATGTTGCTCATATGGGTGTAACAACTTTTGATAACATTTAGTATAGTGGGAGTTTGTGTTGTTCTTTCATTAATTGTTCTATTATTTAAAGTTTTGATCTCATTTGGTTAAGTTGGACTAGTTGGAAGAATATGTATATATTCATTATGATTCCATGCTACACATCTATACTTTTGATCTATGTCATTTAGTTAGATTTGTATACGTGATTATTGTTGGTTTAGTTGCGAATCAATTACAACGACTGCCCCTTTAGTCCTATACTTGTATGGCTAATGGACGAGATTGTTATAAATGACAATAAAGTGCGCACATTAGGGTTGTCATTTGTGTTATATTCATGATTTAAAGGAAGGACTTTGTTTTGCAACCCAAGTGGGAGATTGTAAGGACATGGCTTGCAACACAAGTCGTTTAGACTTCCATTCATAAAGTTATGATTATAATATTAATTTATAAAGTATAGTTGATAATAAAATGTGTAGAATTCCTGGATATATATTACCTAATTGTGATGGGCAAAAGGGTAATTTATTATTATAAAGCTTGAAAGGGTGTGGTCCCTAAATGAAATGTCACCAAGTCTACTATATAAAGGGCTTTCCATCAACCCTTTAGACTACTCCATTAT
This sequence comes from Campanula takesimana, assembly GCA_026119855.1. Classification (NCBI taxonomy): domain Eukaryota; kingdom Viridiplantae; phylum Streptophyta; class Magnoliopsida; order Asterales; family Campanulaceae; genus Campanula; species Campanula takesimana. Next base: position 170,301 of record JAOWBW010001585.1, read on the forward strand.
TCATTAGTACTCTCTCCATAAATCTTCATTAAGTGTTAAAGAAGTAAAGAGGAAAGACATTTATCATTTAGAAGAGCATTCTCCCTACATCTTCTTCTTATTCATTTCTCCCTACATCATCCATGGATTCTACAAGTATATATTTTATCGCTTCCGCTTCATCTCTTCCTCAATCCTATTCTAAAGTGAGTATGACATTCAGGGATTAAAATTGTTCCAACATGAGACTCATACTTTATATGTGTGAGTATGACAAGTGAAGTAGAATGAATAAAAAATAATAAAATTAAATATTTTAGAAAATAACACTTATTAATAACGAATGTCAAATATTTTATTTTGTGAAGGAAGGAAGGAAGGAAGGAAGGAAGGAAGGAGTATTTCTTGATATAGTTATACCATTGAGCTCACTTGCTCACTGCCGGCGCGGAGTGCACAATACACCTTCAAATTTATACTACATTTTAATTTTTTAAAATAATTTATATTCTAATGTTTAACGTTGGTTTTCTCATCCAATGATGAACAGTATATTTTGCAAATCTACTGAATAATATTTTAAATTATAGTCAAAACTTAGAAATAAAATCTTAAAGTAAATAGTCATTTAAAATTTATAAAACATACTCCCTCTGTCTCAAAAATGACTTCACACTGGGTATGCATTAAGGGGTGTAAATGGTTCGGTTTAGCTCGGTTTGGGATAACTTAGAGGTCGAACCGCTAGTCATCAGTTTGGAGACATCCTAAACTAAACTGAGTTGAACCATAAAAATAAAAAAATCAAACCGAACCAAGCTGAACCACAATGGTCTAGTTCGGTTCGGTCTAAACCTTGGTCTGCTCTTACTATTTAGACCACGTTTTTAAACCACCATTCACGCCATAATTTTTCCATGATTCTGACATTTTTTTTTTTTATAATCATTTTGTATAAAATTTTCAGGTTCCATAGTTCAGAGATCATAATTTTTCGAAGTTGTTTATTACTCCCTCCGTCTCATAATAAATATCGCATTTGAAATGCTAAAAATGCACTAAGATACTTTTCTTTTTCAAAAATGCGACACTACTTTTTGGGACGGACTAAAAATAAAGGTGCAACATTTATTATGGTTAGGAGAGAATATATATGAATTACTTATGAGCTTTTTAACTGTTTTGTAGTAGAAGATTACATGGGGCTGGTTTGTGATTATTAGTAATATAACTGGAAAAGTTAGAATGCATAGAAGAAAAAAAAAGAGGGATGTAAGTGGTAGCATAGGAAAGTTAGGATTCTGTCAAATCTCTCATATTTGGCTACACTGGATATAAAAGTTCAGCATCATATTCATTTGGTTTGTTTCATGATATACATGTCCCCAGCTTAATGCATGAAACTGAAATTCAAATATCACTCTCTACAACAGTACCGAAGGTAATGGCTGATGAATCAACAATATAAAAGATGCGGTTTAAACTGCGGTTCGGTCACCACGGAACCGCGGTTCGGTCACCACGGTTCTGTTTGGAATGGTTTGGTTCGGTTTAGCTCGGTTTGGTCCGAAAATATCAAACTGCAAACCAAACCAAACCGGACCACATGATTTAGTTCGGTTTTGTTTAAAGAGGTGGTCTCTTGTGAGAACACCTAGATCCGTCTTATATAAGAGACGGGTCGACCCATGACTCATGGTGTATAACCTACCACGTGGCAACCACACATTAGCCATTTTTATTTTTTTTTCGGCTTTTCCGTCGTTTACCAAAAGTAATAGTTACCATAACTTAATGTAATGAATGTATACATATAAAATAACATTGTTCATAAGTAAACGTAACACCTGTTTTACAAAAACAAAAACTCGTTTTACCCATTTTTCAAATGTAATACTAACTATAATTACGTGTAACCCAAACAATATCTAAATGTAATTATCATTTATACTGAAATGTAATAGTGCTTTTGCAAAAAATTAAAATATTGTGTATTTTGATTTAATTTTTTGAAAGAAAGTAACATTTGAAAAGTAACAACTCATATACATGAATGTAATTGTTTGTACAAGTAAATATAACACTTTAATAAAAGAAATTATAACATATTTCTATAGATAATGTAATACTTTTTGTTAGGACCTAACTTTGATCAAAGTCATAGTTAGATGGTTTTGATAAAGGAATATATAAGGAACAGGGTTTATATCAAAAGATGAAAACTGTCAGTCATGACTGACAGTTAAGATAATAACTGACCAAATCAACACTCATATTCATCTTGTTACTCAACAGTTATGTAACTCAAATGGCTGAGAACAATAAGTTAATTACATGTTTACATTATATAAATCAAATACATGTCTTAACTAATGATCTAAGCCACAGTATAAATTGACAGCTAAGGCTTCAGTTTATCTGACAGCTATGATTCTCATTCTTACATTGATTGTACTACTTCAATAACATGAATCATATATCTGTTCTAAGCTATCAAGATCTTTAACTGCTCCTCCACCCATATTGAAGATCATCTCTGATAGCTAAGTCTTGTTGTGATCTGACAGCTATGGCTTCTTCATCAGACAGCCATTGTTCTGTCTCATCCTTTGCTATCACAATCTCAACCAAGATGGATCCTGTATCTTCACAGCTATCAAGACCACCATTGAAGACCATTGAAGACCTTCTGGAAGCCATTCCCTCAATCCAGCTCAATGAAGACCTGCAAGTGGACAAATGGGGCAAAGACCAGTCAAAGACACATTAATGGTGCTGCAACAGTCATATTCCAACGGCTACATTAATGTGTATAAATAGAAGACTTCATCCTCTGCACAAACTACCCTTTTGATAATCCAAAAACACCCTTTCCCTTACCCCTTACACTCCTCCTGGAATTCAAACCTTAAACATCAATCCCTACCCTTCAAACACCATTCCAAACCCAAACCTTCAGCCCCTGTTTCTACTACAACAACCTTAATGTGATGACTCACAATTAGCAAATCTTGATACTGTACTTCAAGTTGAAAAAGCACTTAAGACTGTAATTTAAGTGTATGATTGTAAACACCTAAGACTGTACTTTAGGTGTATAAATATTTTGTAAACACTCAAGACTGTACTTTGAGTGTATTTATGTTGTAAATCTTGAGACTGCACTTCAAGTTGTAAAAGCACTTAAGACTGTATCCCTAGTTGACTGTACTAATTAGGAAGAGGAAGTTCAAGGAACTTACCTATCAATTTGTGTAATTCTTGTTGATTAAGATTATAATAAATTGATCTCACTTGTCAAAGTTTGACAGTGGGGGTGGATGTAGGAGGAGTGAACTCTGAACCACTTTAAATCTTGCTGTGTTATTTCCTTTTCTGCAATCACACACACACACTTGCATTATTTCATTGTGTTAAATTGTCCTATCATTATTTCAAACCATATATATATATTCCGCTGCACAACTCTTCAAATATATGACAGCTAAGCCAAACCATAGCTGTCTGATCATTTGCATTTCAAACAAGGGCCTTTCAATTGGCATCAGAGCTTGTCTTCACATTCAAAGTCTAACAACTTGTGAAAGATCCTCTTCAAACCCACCATGCCTCAACCAAGAAGAAATAATGAGAAAGACATCCCACACATTGATGACTGTGGATCTTTTGAGATCTATGCATCAAAAATCAAAACATATCTTGATGCAAACAGTATATGGAACTGGTATGTTCTAAATAATGAAATAACCTACCCAACTCAAATAGATACTAATGGAGGAGGTAGTAAGATGAAGTCCCCAGAAACATGGTCTGAAGCTGAAAAGCAATTGGTCAGTGCAAATTTAAAAGTTAAAAACATTCTTCAAAAGAGTGTAAATGACTCTCTAGCACAAGAAATTGCTAAGGAACCAAAAGCCAGATCAGCATGGGCTCTCATTCAAACCAAGTTCACTAAACATACCAGTGTCAGGACTCAAAACTTGTATAACTTGCTTAGACAATTAGACAACTTCAAGTTCTATCCTGGAGAAAAAGTTAGTGCTGCTCAACCAAGATTTGAAAATCTTGTCAGATCCATTGCTGATCATGGAAAAACTTTTGAACAGCAAGATCTATGCCTCAAGATATATTCCAATTTCCCTCAAGAATATGAAAAGGTAGCATTACCTATCAGGGAAGGATCTGAATGGAGCACAATGACTGTTGAGCAATATTTTGGAAAGCTTGAGGCCTATGAACTGTAAGGAATGATTAAAATTCAACCAGTTCCAACCATTTCACAAACCTTAGCTTTAACTGCTCAAGAAACTGCTCACAAGCCTATCACTCACCAAGACATTGAGACCATTGTCATCAATGCTCTCCAAAAGATAAACATCTCATCCAAACCTGTGAGTAAACCTGTCCTTCAAGAAGACCTTCCAAGTCTCATATCCATGGCTGTCAGAAATGCCATGAATTTTCAAAAGAAATCCTTTGACAGAAAATACAATCCTTCCACATCTAATCCTCAACAAGATAATCACAAGAAGATAGTTGATTGCTTCAACTGTGGAAAGCAAGGCCATTACTCTTCAGAATGCCCTGAACCAAGGAAACCTAGGGACAACCAGACAGCCAAGAGAATGACCTACTCAAAAGAAATCATTCATAGCTCCAGGTGCAACTGCTTCAACTGCTCCAAGAACAAAAATGACAAAAACAAAGAACAAGTGATGATTGCTGACTCATAAAAATTCAGTGATGAAGAATTTGAGTCCAGTGATGACTCTGACAATGAAGGAGAGGAAGCCATGCTATGCTTTATAGCTGAAGATGAGGAAGAGTCAGACAATGAGGAAGAAATGGAAGCTCTTGCTGCTGCTGAAGAACTAAAAGAGGTACATAATTTTAACTCTTTAAACATTGATGGTTTTAAACAATTAGTTTGTACTCTGTTAATTCAAACCAAAAGACATAAAACTAGCTTTGCCTCATTGGTCAATGAGAACCTCTCCCAATCCTCAACATAAATAACCTCACTAAAACCAACTCTGAGCTTGAGAAAGCCTGCCAAGGGCTTAAAGAACAATGCCACATGCTTGAAAAACTAAACATGGATCTGACAGCTGAGACATCCAGTACTCAAGAAAACTGTCTAAGACTCATAAATCTTGAAAAAGAAAATGATGCTCTTAAAAGGAAAATAGATTCATGGAACAAATCAAGCAAGGCATTATCCCTGTTCACCTTCAAACAAAGACATCCTAGTGATAAAACAGGGATTGGTGCCAACAACCCTACACTAAAGATGTACACACCTCCCACTGGTGAAAGGGCCATTGAAAAAATGGTTCTAGAAAGCCTAAGCTCTGGAAGCTATCAAGCTCAAACCTATCCTGTTCAAGCCAAAGGAAAATCAAAAGAAGTCTCAACTGGTCCAAACCATCCAAAGGAAGGACCAAGTAAATTCAAGGAAGTAAGTATATTTGGGTTCAAAAAGGAGCCAATATACAGAAAGAAATTATGATGCAAAAAGGGGCTAGTCAGTCAAGATCTGTCAGACAGCCAAGGTCTGACAGACAGCCAAGACCTGACAAACAGCCAAGGTCTTCCAACCAACAAAGAACCACAAGGCAACAAAGATTCTACAACAAGCATAGATACTCCAAAAAACAAAGACCTCAATGGCAATGCTCAAATGGAAAGGGCCATGCTTATCAAAATGAATCTCCTAGATCATCCTATCCAAATGCCTTCCAATTTCAGCCCCAATACAATAACCCAACCATTACTTTAATCCATCCCAAACCAATGTTCTTACCCCCTACATGATGCAAATCATGTCATACTACAATACCCTAAACCAGTTCTTTAAAAGACCAATTAACAGAGCTAGGGTGCCAAAGAAAAACTAATCCTTTGGACCCAAAAAGGAATAAAAAGGGTACCATAAATTTTACTTTTTGTTTTGCATGTACCTAGGAAAGGACTTTGGTATTTAGATAGTGGTTGTAGTAGGCATATGACCTTCAATAAAGACTGGTTGCAACAATATATCCCTAAAAATGGTCCAAATGTAACCTTTGGTGACAATTCCCAAGCTAAGGTCAAAGGATCAGGAAATCTTGTTACTAAAGACATCATTTTCACAAATGTGTCTTATGTAGAAGGTCTCAAACACAATTTGATTAGTATTAGTCAAATCTGTGATAAGGGATATCATGTTGTTTGCACCAAGGATCTATGCACTGTAAAAGACAAAAGCAATAAAGTCATTCTGACTGGTTCAAGAAAAGGAAATCTCTACTGCCTAAACTTAGAGATTGTTGAATCCTCATCTGCCCACTGCCTTCTGTCATTTAGTCAATCTGATATGTCATGGTTATGGCACAAAATATTGGCTCATCTAAACCTCAAAACCATATCCAATCTTGAAAACTCCAACCTAGTTTCAGGCCTTCCAAAGATTCCATTCAAGAAGGACAAACTTTGCAAAGCATGCCAATGTGGGAAGCAAAAGAGATCTTCTTTCAAGCCCAAGACCAGATTGGACACCTCAAGACCTATTGAACTTCTTCATATGGATCTATTTGGACCCATAAGAACTAGGTCTTTAGGAGGAAAAAGATACTCCCTAGTTGTGGTTGATGACTACACAAGATTGACTTGGATCATTCTTCTTGAATCCAAAATTGACACTCTTAGCTGTCTGACAAAGCTGTTCAATAAAATTCAAAATAAAAAAGGAACTTCCATAATCAAAATCAGATCTGATCATGGAAAGGAATTTGAAAACACAGGAGTAGAAGAATATTGTGACAGCAAAGGAATTGAACACAATTTCTCAGCCCCAAGAACACCCCAACAAAATGGAGTTGCTGAAAGGAAAAACAGAACTATTTGTGAGGCAGCAAGAACAATGCTGTCAGAGCACAACCTTCCAAAATACTTCTGGGGTGAAGCTGTCACTACTGCTGTGTATGTTCAAAACAAGACTCTAATCAAAAATTCCATAAGAAGACTCCATATGAATTATGGAATGACAAAGTTCCTACCATTTCCTACTTTCACAGTTTTGGAAGTAGATGCTTCATTCACAATAATGGAAAGAATAATTTGGACAAATTTGACTCCAAAAGTGATGAAGGAATCTTTCTTGGGTACTCTAATACAAGCAAAGCCTATAGAGTATACAACAAAATAAGACTTGTAGTGGAAGAATCAATTCATGTTGACTTTGATGAAAACAATGATCAAAGTGGGACTGAATTGTGTGATTTTGATGAAGGATTAGGAAACTCAGACAATCTTCCTGAAGTTTCTCCTATCACTGACTCAACTGTACTTCATCATGAATTAGATTCATCAAACCTTCCTTACATGGTACCAAGAGATTCATCTGACAGCTATCCTGTGCCAGACAGTCATCCTGTGTCTGACAGCCATCACTCACATCATCAACCAGCCCTCTCAACCAAGCCTTTGTCCAACTTATCCCCAACCAATCAAGATGATGAAGAAGAAAATACCCAACTGCAAAGCCAACCCTTGACTGACAGTCATCCTGTGACTGACAGCCATCCTATACCTGACAGTCGTCATCCATCTGACCACAGAACCTTCACAAATATCAATGAGAAAACCTCTTCCTCAAGTGTTATCACCCATAAAATAGCTCCAAACAATGATATCTTCATTAACTTTCCTATCAACAGATCTCCTATCCCCTCTGACATACCTCTCTATGATGTCCTAATGAGTGCCTTCATCTCTCAACTGGAGCCCAAAAAGATAAATGAAGCTTTACAAGATGCTGATTGGATTGAAGCTATAGAAGAAGAACTGGAGCAATTTGAGAGAAATAAAGTATGGCAGCTAGTTCCTAAACCCAAGAATCAAACTGTCATTGGAACAAGATGGGTTTTCAGGAACAAAATGAATGAAGATGGCACTGTTGTGAGAAACAAAGCAAGACTTGTTGCTCAAGGATACAGGCAAGAGGAAGGAATCGACTATGATGAAACATTTGCACCTGTTGCAAGATTGGAAGCAATAAGGCTGTTTCTTGCATTTGCTTCATACAAAAAGATGAAGGTGTTTCAAATGGATGTCAAAAGTGCCTTCCTCAATGGAGTTCTAAATGAAAAAGTATTTGTGTCTCAACCCCCTGGCTTTGAACATCCAAAGTTTCCAGATCATGTTTATAAACTTGACAAAGCCTTGTATGGACTTAAACAGGCCCCTAGAGCCTGGTATGACACACTGTCAAAATACCTACTTGGTAAAGGATTCACAAAAGGCCATATTGACAATACTTTGTTCATCAAGAAATATGGAGAAGATCTTCTACTTATTCAATTTTATGTAGATGATATCATCTTTGGATCATCCAATGAATCTCTCTGTTCTGAATTTGGAGAGATCATGAAGAACAAATTTGAAATGAGTATGATTGGTGAATTAACTTTCTTCCTAGGACTTCAAGTTAAGCAAATGGAGGAAGGAATTTTTATCAACCAAGCCAAATACACTAGAGATATGATCAAAAAATTTGATATGCAAACTGCATCTCCTGCAAGATCTCCTCTATCAACAACAACAAAGCTCCATGCTGATCCTGATGGAAAAAGTGTAAACCAAACACTCTATAGGAGCTACATTGGATCTCTTCTATATGTCACTGCATCCAGGCCAGACATTATGTTTAGTGTATGCCTCTGTGCAAGATTTCAGGCTGATCCAAAAGAATCCCATCTCTCAGCTGTCAAAAGGATCCTGAGGTATCTCAAAGGAACCCCTGACTATGGTCTATGGTATCCCTCAAGCTCACCTTTCTCTCTTATAGGATTCACTGATTCTGATTATGCTGGTTGCAATCTTGACAAAAAGTCAACTAGTGGGGGATGTCAATTCATTGGGTCAAGAATTATTTCATGGTCAAGTAAAAAGCAAACTTCAGTTGCTACTTCAACAGCTGAGGCTGAATACATTGCAGCAGGGCTTTGCTGTTCTCAAATGCTATATCTCAAAAGTCAATTACAAGACTTTGGGATAAATTTGACAAATGTACCAATTTTCTGTGACAATTCTAGCACAATTGCCATGACAGAAAATCCTGTTCAGCACTCCAAAACCAAACATATTGAAGTAAGACATCACTTCATTAGAGACCATGTTGAAAAGGGAAACATTAATCTTTCAAAAGTCTGCACTGAAGATAATGTTGCTGATATTCTCACCAAAGCCATGGATGAGAAAAGATTTGAGCTTTTAAGAGCTATGCTTGGAATGATAAACTTGCCAAAATAAAAGGTTTTTCATTAATTAATAAAAGAGCATACAAAAAGGAGCAATGCTATCCCAGTAAAGCCTGACAGCTATTCTCCTAAAATAAACCTGATGGCTGACTACTGACAGCTATCTATTCCAAACACCAGAAAAACCAAAAACAAACATAACAACCTTAAAAATACCACACAAGCCTTCACTCCATACCAAAAACTAACCAAAACTCACACAAACCTTCAAATCCAGCTCTCTCTCAAATCTTCACTCCTCAGCTGTCAGACATCTCCTGGAAATGTCACTGTCTCTCCAGATCCTCCACCTGCACTCATTCCACCACATCTTGCCTCCTGAGTTGATTGCAAGGTCTGATGATACCTTTGCAACCACACTGGATGCCTCTCAAGAAAGGGATCAATTGATGTGACAGAGTACTGAAGAGAAGGACTAGCTCTTCTTGGCCACCACTCTTCTACTGCATCATAAGGCTGAAGCAAACCTTCCAGTGGTGTCACAAAGCTGAAATCACCAGAAGAACCATTTCCAGCAATAGCAAATGGTTGGCTAGGTCTAGACTCATCTCTTTCCTCAGCTGGAACTCTGACAGGGCTAAAACAACCTATGAACTGGTTGAAAAGATGAGATATGGTTGAAGAAGGAGATACATGCATCCCAGCAAAGTTATCACCTCTACCCTCCAACAAACCAACTCCAAGAGAAAGTGAATCCCTGGTCACTGCTGTGTACTTCTTCTCAGACTCAACTTTTTGCTTGACAGCTAAGCCCCTGTCAATAGCTGTCTGAACCCTGTCCTGCCTAATCAACTCTCCCAGTGTATAAACCCTATCTACCTTATCTTTTGTCTTGCTAGACTCACCCTGTTCAACCCTAATGTTTTTTCCAAAAAGCCTTATCCCCTTTCCATCTCCACTATCAATCTCCTCTCTGACAGCTATCCCTCTTGAACAATCATCCTGATCTACTCTTACTCTTTTATTCTTACCCTTGTCATCACCATGAGATTTCTCAAAAACCAGTTGCCTAGCTGTCTGAGCCATTTTTATGGGATTAAAATTTGATGCAAATCTACCCCATGTATGTTTGTGATTTGAACTGAATGAATTTCATCAAAGTTTTTCATTGTTTTATAGGCAAAATTATCCATAGTTATCCTAGACAGCCATCATAGCTCTTTGTAGTCTAAGTTGTCAAAATCTCTTAAATTATATCTGACAGCTATGGTGATCTGATGGATTTCTAACTTGTGGATAAGAATTTGTGTTAATAGCTCACAAAGTTCATTAACTCAGCTGTCTATTCCCCTGCAAAAAGCCTTGAAAAAGAGAATGTTTTTCCCATGTTTTGTGGGAGTTAATGGTTGTAACGTGGGGAGGGAAAAAAGTAACTGTTCAATGAACAGTTACTAAACTTTTAAACTCCCAATGCGCATTAATTTCATTTAAACCCACTCTCCCTTCATTCCCTCCCACTCTTTTTTTTTCAAAACCAAAACCCCTGTTGCATTACCTCTCTATTCATAATCCATTTCTGTTCTTCATCCTTTCAACCAACAAATTCCTTCAAACCCTAATCCTTTCAATCATCAATGGCAAAATCAAAAGCTATTTACCCAGATGCTCACAGCTATTTCATAAAACCTAATTTCTATGATTCTGATGTTGGGGCCCTCATTAAAAAGTTACTTGAGGCGAATGAACTGCTTGATTTCATGGGAGCAAGACCCCCAATCTATGAAGAGCTATGCAGAGAGATTTACCTTGTGGGAAAAAGAAACAAGGAGGACAACTCAATCAGAGCCACCATTGACAACACAGAGATAATCATCACTCAGGATTTGGTTTACGAAGTCTATGGAATCCCCAACAAACAAGAAGCAGAGAAGAACATTTGGAATAGAAATTCAGAAAGATTGAAGACAGTTTATGAAAAGTTCTTTGGTGTTGAAGTCCATGAGTTCAAGGATGTACAGGACAAAGCTGTTACCAAAGACAAGTCTGACATCTTCAAATCAACCCTCATGGATGTGGTCAACAAAGCCATTGATGGGAAGCAATCTTCATTTGACCAAATGGGAGCAAATGAATGGAAGCAGATGCTGAGCTTGATGACAACAGATACAAACTGGTGCACTGTTCTCCTTCACAACTTCCAACTTATCTCCTCAATATCCTCTCTCAAGTTCAAAAAGCAAACTGGAAAGATGAACAACTTCAGATTTATGAGTGGAATCCTTGAGGTTTTGATCCCAAGACTTAAACCTTCTCTTAACAAGAAATGGCTGAAAACAGTGAAGCTGTCTGAGACAAGGTGCTTCAATGACAGAACAGTTGTCTTAAAGCAAAAGAAAAGAGGTGTAGTGAAAGGTGCTAATGATGGAAGCACTAGAGATTTCAATGATGCTTTAGAAAAGGAAAGAGAAGAATCAAAAAGGAAGATAGCACACTGGAAGGACTTGGTAGCATTGGGTACAAGTGACAAAGAAGCAGTTTACAAGAGAATAAAAAAGATTGTAAAAACACAAATCAAGAAAACTGGAGTTTTTAAGAAGAATGTTGTGTCTCCTGCCAAAACTGGTGAGAAAGGAAAAGAAAAGGCTGATCATGTAGCTGACAGTGAGAAGACTGTATCTAACAGCCATGGAAAAGATGATGAAGAAATGGATGCTGCTGACAGTCATGAGGATGACACCACAGGTCAAGCTGATGTTGGTGATGCTGATATAGATCCCCAAGAAATCCAGGCAGCTATTGACTTGTCCAAAATAAAGCAGAAAAGCAAGCAACCACTGACAGCCATCCCCACCAGGAAAGCTGTCACAAGATCACAGGTAACATCTTCCTCTCCCCTTCCTTCTACTGTCTTGCCTCAGAAAAGAAAACCAGAAAAGACAGAACCAAAACCCAAGAAAACCAAACAAAATACCCCTCCCCCTTCTCCAAAATCAACAACTGTCAGTCCTTCTGTTGAAAAATCATTATCAACCACCAAGGACCAATCTAGTTCTGACCATCATTCTGCTGTAGAATCAATCCCAAATCTCAATGAACCATTAGGAGAGCAACCCTTAAGGAGGAATAGTGATGAGAATATTCCATCTGCCCAACCTCAGCTGTCAGCCAAAATTCTAAGTGCTATTGAAGCCATTAGATTGGATGGACATCCTAATACTGAAAAAGCTGTTCTCATTCATCTTAATCAAGTGTTGAATGAGGGTGAGATAAGGATAGCCATAGAAGAACTCAGGATTAGGCTAATAAAAGAGAGAAGTGGTCCAGGAGAATCATCCAGTCATCCCAGTCAGACAGCTATGGAAACTGATACTCATTCCATCCCTTCCATACCTGATAAAGAGGCTGTGAATGAGCCTGCCCCAAATGTTCAAAGTGATAGGGGGAATGTTAGTCAAATACCTGAAGTGATTCAAAGGTTAAACAAAGAGGGACATGAGATTGATCCCAAAAGAGTTTCAAGGGGAGACTTGTTCTTGAGAGCATGTAAAGGGCTTACTTATGATGGAACCCCAGAAAATGAAAAAGCCCTTATTCTTGAGCTTGAAAAGAGAATAGACAAAGCTTATGTCAGTGGAGCCTTGAACTACCTCAAAGCCCATTTCATAGCTGAACTTCGTATGAACTATCCTGATCTATCACCTCACTCTCTCCCCAAACCTTTAACCAATCTCTCTGCTCCTTCCAAGCCCATCCCTTCAATCCCTGGAAATGAATCCTTTCAAGAACCCTCTCATAGCCCAAACCTGGCTGGACATGGCCAAGATATCTCTAACAGTGAACCCATCCATGACAGTCCTCTTAGTCCTGACAGTCATGATATTCCTCCATCTCATTCAAGCCCTCCAATTCTCAATCAATTCTTTCTTCCCAAAAGAGAACCCTGGATGCTAAAATGTGGCATTGATTTTTCTTACTCATCCATCAAAAAGGCAAATGATAAGTTAGAGGATGTTGTTCACATCCCAGAAATTGCTAATCCCTTCACTTATCCTAAATTCTGGGAATTGTCCAGAAATGGACTAATTTTAGTGGCAAGAAACCTTGCAGGACTGGTTTTCTTTGCCTATGAAGAATGGAAAAAGTCCAGAACATCCTCCACCTCCAATTTTGTCCATCAAATCCCATCTCTCCCTAAATTCATCACTCCCAATACACTTGTTGATTGGGAAAGACTCTTTAGCCAACTCCTCTCTCTATCACTATATTCCTGCCTCTATATGCCTCTGGGACTAGTCTACTCCTTGTGCATTGATCTTGCCAAGACATTCTATTATTCTCTGTTTGAGAGAAAGTTTGCACTTATGCTTTTCATAAGCAAAGGAGGAGTCAATATCTTTCATCCAGTCCTTCACCCAGGAATTGAGCCACTTCTTTCAAATCCAATCTCTGTTGATCCCTTACTTTTTAACTCTCCCAATGTCAACTCCAGCTCCATGAGAAAGAAATCAATCCCAGAAATCAAACAGTTCAGGGAATCCTTAGCTGTCAGCCACAACAGAGTCAATGATATTATTGATGTCTCTTCAGACTCTGACAGCTCTGGAAATAATGATGATGATAATGCTACAAGCCCAAATGCAGACTCAACAATCAATATTCCATCTCCTACCACCAAAAGCCCTCCTCAGCAATCCTCTCATACTTCCCCTGAACCTCAAGCACCAACTCAACACCAACCTGGCCCATCCTCTATGCCCAAGCAAGAGAAGACAGCAAGAAGAAAGCAAAAGCACTTGTGGGGTCCAATGAGAATCAGAAATGACCAAATGCCACTGAGGAAGGATCAGCTCAGAGCAAGGGAAGATGACTCCTTCAAGTATGATGATAGGATGACTTGGGAATGGAACAATGAGTTCTATTACAGAGGGGTTGAACCAGATATGAGAAGAATGCTGGAAGAAGAAAGAGATGACCTTCTGTCTGCAAGACAAGAGCATGAAGAATTCTATGATCAACTTCATGATGCATGATTTTTTATGGTGTATTGAAACGATTGTTCTATTTTGGTGTTTGAAACAATTTTTTTGGTATTGATGGATGTAATCCCTAAACATCTTTTCTTTGAGTTACATTCAAGTATTTCAATTTCATTCAAAAGTACTTGTGAATGTTGAGAATCCCTGAATTATCTACTTTCATATCTTTCTTATCATTAACTGTGAAGACAAGTTCTAAATATATCTTTCTTTACCAAAAAGGGGGAAATTGTTAGGACCTAACTTTGATCAAAGTCATAGTTAGATGGTTTTGATAAAGGAATATATAAGGAACAGGATTTATATCAAAAAATGAAAACTGTCAGTCATAACTGTCAGTCATGACTGACAGTTAAGATAATAACTGACCAAATCAACACTCATATTCATCTTGTTACTCAACAGTTATGTAACTCAAAATTGCTGAGAACAATAAGTTAATTACATGTTTACAATATATAAATCAAATACATGTCTTAACTAATGATCTAAGCCACAGTATAAACTGACAGCTAAGGCTTCAGTTTATCTGACAGCTGTGAGTCTGACAGCTATGATTCTCATTCTTACATTGATTGTACTACTTCAATAACATGAATCATATATCTGTTCTAAGCTATCAAGATCTTTAACAGCTCCGCCACCCATATTGAAGATCATCTCTGATAGCTAAGTCTTGTTGTGATCTGACAGCTATGGCTTCTTCATCAGACAGCCATTGTTCTGTCTCATCCTTTGCTATCACAATCTCAACCAAGATGGATCATGTATCTTCACAGCTATCAAGACCACCATTGAAGACCATTGAAGACCTTCTGGAAGCCATTCCCTCAATCCGGCTCAATGAAGACCTGCAAGTGGACAAATGGGGCAAAGACCAGTCAAAGACACATTAATGGTGCTGCAACAGTCATATTCCAATGGCTACATTAATGTGTATAAATAGAAGACTTCATCCTCTGCACAAACTACCCTTTTGATAATCCAAAAACACCCTTTCCCTTACCCCTTACACTCCTCCTGGAATTCAAACCTTAAACATCAATCCCTACCCTTCAAACACCATTCCAAACCCAAACCTTCAGCCCCAGTTTCTACTACAACAACCTTAGTGTGATGACTCACAATTAGCAAATCTTGATACTGTACTTCAAGTTGAAAAAGCACTTAAGACTGTAATTTAAGTGTATGATTGTAAACACCTAAGACTGTACTTTAGGTGTATAAATATTTTGTAAACACTCAAGACTGTACTTTGAGTGTATTTATGTTGTAAATCTTGAGACTGCACTTCAAGTTGTAAAAGCACTTAAGACTGTACTTTAAGTGTATCCCTAGTTGACTGTACTAATTAGGAAGAGGAAGTTCAAGGAACTTACCTATCAATTTGTGTAATTCTTCAAGTTGTGCAGAGGATGAAGTCTTCTATTTATATACATTAATGTAGCCGTTGGAATATGACTGTTGCAGCACCATTAATGTGTCTTTGACTGGTCTTTGCCCCATTTGTCCACTTGCAGGTCTTCATTGAGCTGGATTGAGGGAATGGCTTCCAGAAGGTCTTCAATGGTGGTCTTGATAGCTGTGAAGATACAGGATCCATCTTGGTTGAGATTGTAATACTAATCAAGTGTTTTTAGCTCTAAAAATGTAAATGGTTGAATTATTACTTTTTCTATACATATGTGTTACAATTATGTATAAACACTGTTACATATAAGTAACACGTTCGTTACATTTTAGTTGTAATAAGTACTCCCTCCGTTCCGGGTAAGTTGCAACAATTTGTCATTGGGTGGGGATATACACACCCACTGTTAAGTTTAATGCCTTTGAAATTGGGGACGCCTACTTTAATGGGTTAAATTATCAAGTTCGTAATTCCGAGAGAGAAGGAGTAAATTACAGAAATCTTATGCGCCCCCTTAAGGGGCTCGCATATCTTTTCTGAGATTCCACGCAAAAGAAGCTGCATCTCCGTTGGTATGAGCATAGGAGTTTAATGGGCCTAGGGACGTCTTGTATTGGCCAAATTCTTTTGCAGACTTTCATTAACCAATGGATAAGTCAATAAGGAATAAGATTTCTTATGATAATGAGATTAGATTTAGGCAATTTGGAGTATACGAAATATATACTCCCTCCGTCTTAATTTTTATTGAGTTAGTCAGTTTGCTCAGTTTTTACACAGAATAGAGAGATTAATAATTCTAGATCTAGGGTTTGCACAGTCAGGAATTTTGTGATCAAAATTCATGCAAAGTAGATTAGTGTGATCTTGTGTAATTTTTCTCCAGTGATAATAATATTCTCTCCCCTCCCCGTGGACGTAGCCAAGTTGGTGAACCACGTAAATCTGTGTTCTTGTGATTGCTTTATTTTCTCATCAAGTCTTGTTAAATTGCTCTAACAAGTGGCACCAGAGCCTGGTTCGTGGTTAGAGATTCAGGGATTCCGCTGCAGAGAACGAGAAGATGGGTCAAGGAGCAGATTTGATCGACAAGTTCAATGGGAAGAATAGTTTTTCTCTCTGGCAGATCAAGATGAAGGCTTTGTTGATAGATAAAGATTTATGGGAGCCGTTGGAGATTGCAATCAGGGATCGAAAGGATCCCAAGGGTAAGGCAGTCACCACAGAAGGTACCGCAGAACAGTCAGAAAAAGACAAGCAAGCAGCAGTGAAGGAGGCGGCGGCATTGAAGAAGTTAGATCAGAAGGCTCACGCCAAGATCATCAGACAGTTGGATGATGAGATCCTAACTAATGTTGCAGGAACAGAATCCGAAAGCGATCTTTGGTTAAAGTTGGAAGATATGTACATGACACGTTTATTGACCAACAAGTTATACCTGAAAAAAAAGTTGTATGACTGTCGTATGACTGAAGGTATGCCCATTAATGATCATCTTGATAGATTTACTTCTGCATTACTTGAACTGCGTAATATAAGAGTTGTTGTGGATGACGAGGATGCAGCCTTGCAGCTTTTAGTATCCTTACCTATGTCTTATGAACATTATGTCGATTCGTGCATAAATCGTAAGGATGGTATCTCTCTAGAGGAAGTGAAAACTTCTCTCAAGACGAGGAAATTGCGCTGAAAGGCGAGTGGGAATGAGACAGGTACCCAGTCATCAGGTTTGGTTGCTAGAAGTAGTGGTGGTAACAAGGGTTCTAGTGGGAAGAAGAACAATAAAGGTAATTCTTCTCACAAGAAGGGTCCGAAGCCTGGGGATATTTGTAATTTCTGCAAAGAGAAGGGGCATTGGAAATTCGATTGTCCTAGAAAGAAGCAAGGCGAGGCTCCAGTCAGAGCAGAGGCCATGGTGGCCAAGGGTAGCGGTTCAGATGAGGATTATGCTCTAGTCACATCAGAATCAGCACACGCATCTGATGCGTGGATTCTTGATTCAGGAGCTTCCTACCATATCAGTCCGAGGAGAGAATGGTTTACTGATTACATGCAGGTGGATGGCGGTGATATAAGCATGGACAACAGTGCAGTCTGTAAGGTTGTCGGTATTGGTTCGATCAAGTTCAGGACTCATGATGGTAGGTTTGTCACTTTGAACGAGGTTCGACACGTTCCACTTATGACAAAGAATCTGATATCTCTTAGTCAGTTAGACAGCAAAGGGTTCAGTTTCAAAGGTAAAGGTAGAGCAGTAAGTGTATGTAACGGTTCAGAAGTGGTTCTGAGAGGCCTTAAGCGGGGCTCCTTGTATTTCCTCCAAGGAATGATGCTTACAGGGTCAGCTATGGTAACATCATCAGAAGTGAACGAGGGAGATATGTCTAAGCTGTGGCACATCAGGCTCGGGCACATGAGCATTCGAGGGATGCAAGAGTTGTCCAAGAGGGATCTTCTATGTGGCCATAAGATCGGTGATCTTAAATTTTGTGAGCATTACGTGCTAGGGAAGATGAAGCGTAATAGTTTTCCCAAGGGCATACATAACACAAAAGGCATTCTGGACTACATCCACGCAGATTGTCGGGGGCCTTCTCGTCAGGAATCTCTAAGGGGGCACAGGTATTTCTTGTCTATCGTTGATGACTATTCAAGGAGGACTTGGGTGATTATCATGAAGCACAAGAATGAGGCTCTAAGAAATTTCAAGGACTGGAAGACGGTAGTGGAGAACCAGACAGAGAAGAAGATCAAGAAGCTTCTAATAGATAATGGTTTGGAGTTCTGCAGTACTGAGTTCGATTCGTTTTGCAGGGAGGTGGGGATTTCTAGACATCTCACCATTAGAAGCACGCCACAGCAGAATGGTGTAGCAGAGCGGATGAATCAGACATTGATTGAGAGGGCTAGGTGCATGCTCTCCAATGCAGGGTTTCTAAGCGGTTCTAGGCAGAAGCGGTTAGTACAGCATGTTACTTGATTAATCGTGGACCTCACGCCGGTATTGGCCTCAGAGTTCCCCAAGAGGTATGGACCGGTAAACCTGTTGATTATTCTATTTTAAGAGCTTTTGGGTGTACTGCTTATTATCATGTAGATGATGGGAAGTTAGAACCTAGAGCTAGAAAGGGAGTATTCATGGGGTATGGGGACGGTGTCAAGGGATACCGTATATGGTCTCCATCAAAAAATAGGGTAATTATCAGTAGGAACATCGTTTTTTATGAGAATTCTGTTATTAACCCTATTATGAGATCTACGATTGTTTTGAGTGTTGGTGGTGTTGATAAACAGGTGGAGCAACAAGAAACTGAAAAGTTAGTTGTCCCACAGTCAGATGTTGATCAGGATCCACCAACAGAGACAGAGATTGAAGCACCAGAAAGTTCAAGTTCAGTTCCCGAATAACATGGGTTAGCACAAGGAAGGTCTAGAAGAGCTAATTTCGGGAAGCCTCCGGAGAGGTATGGATTTGAAGACATGGTGTTTTATGCACTGCAGGTTGCTGAGGAAGTGAAGCCCGATCTTTCGGAACCTTCTACTTTCAAAGAAGCAGTTACATGTTCAGAGTCATCTCAGTGGTATGCGGCTATGGGTGATGAGATTGAGTCTCTTCACAAGAATCGGACTTGGGAGTTGACCAAAAGACAGAAGGCAGAAAGATTGTGACTTGCAAGTGGATCTTCAAGAAAAAGGAAGGTATGTCACTGGCAGAAGGGGTTAAGTATAAAGCTCGCGTTGTTGCAAGGGGTTTCACACAGAGAGAAGGGGTGGACTATAATGAGATCTTCTCACCAGTGGTCAGACACACTTCGATAAAATAGCAATAGTAGCACAGAGGGATTTGGAGCTCGAGCAACTAGACGTTAAGACAGCTTTCTTGCATGGAGAGTTGGAGGAAGAGATATACATGACACAGCCGGAAGGATTTCAATTTCCTAGTAAGGAAGATCAAGTTTGTAGGTTGAAGAAGTCCTTGTATGGACTTAAGCAGTCGCCTAGGCAGTGGTATAAGAGGTTTGACAGCTATATGACAGAGATCGGATACACGAGGAGCCCGTATGATTGTTGTGTGTATCACAATAAGTTGGTAGATGGTTCATACATCTATTTGGTGCTCTATGTAGATGATATGTTGATAGCAGCAGTCAAGAAGTCAGAGATTCAGAAGCTAAAAGGCTTATTGTCCGCAGAGTTTGAGATGAAGGATTTGGGTAGCGCGAAGAAAATTCGGGGTATGGAGATTTATAGAGACAGAGCCAAACGAAAACTGTTCTTATCCCAGAAAGGTTACATCAAGAAAGTTTTAGAGAGGTTTGGTATGTCAACATCTAAGGCTATAGATACTCTGAGTGCAGCGAATGCACGGTTGTCAGTCGCGTTTGGGCCCAAGTCGGTTGAGGAGAAAGAGTATATGGCTAGAGTATCCTATGCTAGTGCAGTTGGTAGTTTGATGTACGCTATGGTATGCACTAGGCCAGATCTTGCACAAGCAGTTAGTATTGTTAGTCGGTTCATGGGTAATCCGGGTAAGGAACACTGGCAGGCTGTGAAGCGGATCTTTAGGTATCTTCGGGGTACCAGTGATGTCGGTCTCATCTATGGAGGTGGAGCAGAATGTGCAGTAGAGGGGTTTTCAGATTCGGACTATTCAGGTGATGTTGATACAAGAAGATCGATGACCGGATATGTATTTACACTTGGTGGGTCAGTTGTCAGTTGGAAGGCTGCATTGCAGGCGACAGTGACGTTGTCTACAACAGAGGCAGAATACATGGCATTGACAGAGTCCGCTAAGGAAGGAATATGGTTGAAGGGATTGATCAGCGATCTTGAGATACATCAGGATCAGGCTATTATTTATTGCGATAGTTTGAGCGCGATTTGTTTGGCCAAGGATCAAGTTCATCATGAGAGGACCAAGCACATTGATGTCAGATATCATTTCCTAAGGGATGAGAAACGGGTAAAGGTGAAGAAGGTAGGGACGGCGGACAACCCTGCAGATATGTTCACGAAACCCGTGACGGGGAGCAAATTCCAACATTGTTTGGACTTGCTTAATGTTCGCAGCTATTAGATAGCAGAAGAGGCGAGGGGGAGGAAAGATTTGTTATTTGGGAGATTCAAAGTCAAAGTGGAGATTTATTAAGTTTAATGCCTTTGAAATTGGGGATGCCTAATTTAATGGGTTAAATTATCAAATTCGTAATTCCGAGACAGAAGGAGTAAATTACAGAAATCTTATGCGCCCCCTTAAGAGGCTCGCATATCTTTTCTGAGATTCTATGCAAAAGAAGCTGCATCTCCGTTGGTATGAGCATAGGAGTTTAATGGGCCTAGGGACTTCTTGTATTGGCCAAATTCTTTTGCAGATTTTCATTAACCAATGGATAAGTCAATAAGGAATAAGATTCCTTATGATAACGAGATTAGATTTAGGTAATTTGGAGTATACGAAATATATACTCCCTCCGTCCTGATTTTTATTGAGTTAGTCAGTTTGCTCAGTTTTTACACAGAATAGAGAGATCGATAATTCTAGATCTAGGGTTTGCACAGTCATGAATTTTGTGATCAAAATTCGTGCAAAGTAGATTAGTGTGATCTTGTGTAATTGTTTCTCCAGTGATAATAATATTATCTCCCCTCCCCGTGGACGTAGCAAAGTTGGTGAACCACGTAAATCTGTGTTCTTGTGATTGCTTTATTTTCTCATCAAGTCTTGTTAAATTGCTCTAACACCCACCAATTTGATTACTACGCCCACCATAATTTTATTACAAAAATGACATCTTAATAAAAGACAAATTAACCCTAATATTATAATTCTAGTTTTAAATAGATTAGAACACCAACGTTTTTTTTTATCCCATTAATGTATCCAGAATCAAAAGGATAAAGCAAGCTAATAACCAAAATTTGTTTCAACAAAAACCGTTTAACGCAATTACGCAAACCTCTCTTTTAAATTCATAAAACAAACTACCACATTATGAAACCATCACAAATGCACTAATCAAGCTGGACTCATTGGAATCCGTCCAGCAACTTGATAAAGGTCCCGTCTACCACTCGATGTGATCAATCTCCCTCCCTTGTAAATTGTAAATAATCCCTAATATTATTAGTTTTGTTAATTTACAGTTTGAATCTTATTAATGGATCTTATTCAAATAAGTCACTGCATTGAGCCTCCTTATTTTAATTATGCGGAAAGAAATGCTAGGCTGTCAGGGGTGATGATTTATAAAATTCATGGTAATGAACAAGAGCTTTAACGAAATTTTGGAAGGGATCAACTATTGACAATTGGGCTTTTCTTGTTCTTTATTTATGGAATTACACAAAATGAAAGTGAAAGCATGAGGGAAGAAGAAATGGAGGTGAATGAAAAATGAAAAATGAAAAATAAATCAAAAATATCAAATTAGGAGTAAAGTGGGTGTCTTGACGTGTGATTAAGTAGTATAGGAATATTGTAGAATATAATAGGGGTATATAGGAAAATACGTGGGTGTAGTTACCAAATTTAATTTTTATAAGTTTGAATAGTGGGTGATTTAATCAATGTGGGCGTACTAATTAAATAGGTGGGTGTGTATATCCCCACCCTTTGTCATTTTGGGCATTCCAATTAAGTTGCAACAATGCCAAAATAAGGAAACTCTTTATTACTTTTATAATCTTCCACTCATTCTCTCTCTTCCTCCCAACCACTCATTATTCTCCACTCATTCTCTCTCTTCCTCCCAACCACTCGTTATTCTCTTTTTTTAATTTTTGTGCTTCCCCTTCCATGTTGCAACTTACCGGGAACGGAGGGAGTATTACTTTTGGCAAACGAAGAAAACATAAAAAAAAACATTGTTACTTTTCTGTATATATGTATTACTTTTATGTATACAAACTGTTACATATAAGTAACACGTTTGTTACATTTAGTTATAGTAACTATTACTTTTGACAAACCGAAAAAAAAAGCTAAAAATAATAATATAAAAATTAAATTATTATTTTTTGAGCCTGTGGGACATGGATCCGGGTTATGGGTCAAAAATGACCCGTCTCTACTATGAGACGGGTTATGGTATTCTCATACAAGTTTTTGTCTAGTTAAAACCGTGGTTCAAACTGAAACGCTGACACCTTGACCTAGTATGCTTCATACGGTTGTCGAAGAACCTTGGGCTCAGCAGTTAGTACTATGGATCCTACAAGAAGGAATGGGCCCAAATTATAAGCCCATTTCAACTTTCCCCTAAAGCTGTTTCTTTTTTTCTTTTTTACCCTGGCTGGCTGCAAAAAGACCACTAATTGAGCCGAGAGCCATTAACGCCGTGATTTAAAGACCAAAAATACCCCTACAGCTTATAAAAAATTACCCCCTATTCAAAAAATCTAGCCTCCCGACGGCGTCTCCGCCACTCCTACCTCTCCCTCGCGGCGCTGCAATCTACTCTCTCCGCCACTTTTGGCGTCTATCTCCGTAAATTCCTCCACCGTTAAATCTGTATTACCACCGAGCCGCACTTCAGCGCCACCGCGTGACAGGTTCCTCTCTCTGACTCCCTATCCCTTTTTACGCCCTCTCTTGAATGTCAGATCTCTAAAATACTTAAAAATCCTATAACTACACTCAATTTCTCAAGAATTTCTACCTTTTTTTGAATCATTTGTTTAAGGCTGTGAATTTTAGTAGAAATTAAGTGCACCGGGGATCGGTAACAAGGGTTTGGAATTGGATTATTGTTGTTTGAATAAATTAATTGGTCAAACAGATTGTTGAGGGGTAAAGTAGTCAATAAGTATTTTAGGAGTATATCAGAAAATACGGGTGGAGTGGGGACAATACAAACTTCTTGTTGTTGTTGTTGTTGTTGAGCAGGAGTCTTCCTATTCACACACCTAAAACTTCTAGGTACACTTCTATGTACTCCCTCTATCCATAACTATGCGGACAAATTGCCATTTTGGGTGTTCTATTGATAAGTTATACTTTCTTAAAAGGGTAAAAAAAAAAAATACTATTCATCCACTCATTCTCTCTCCTACTCTATTTTTATACTCACAACACCAATCAACCTACTATTCCCTACCCCTCTCCTACTTCACTTTTCACACTCACAACAACTACCCAATACTATTCATCAGTGTTCTAAAAAGCGTTAGGTGGGGCCTAGGCGGCGAAGCCGGGCCTAGCACCTAGGGGCCTAGGCGGGGCCGAGAAATTAGCACATTTTTAATATTTTTTTATAAATCTGTAATATATATATATATATATATATATATATATATATATATATATATATATATTTACTTAGAGAAAATTTTGGGGGAAACTAGTTTCTCCTTTAAGTTATAAAAAGTCTTGTTTTTATAGGGGTTAAAGTTTAGGGTTTAGGATTTAAAGTTTAGGGTTTAGGGTTTAGGCCTTTTAGGGTTTAAGAAGGGTTAAAAAACAGGACTTTTTATAACTTATGGAGGAACTAGTTTCCCCCAAAACCAACTCATATATTTATCCAAAAGTTAGTGCCACTTATTTTTTTATGTGTCAAAAATTAATAGTTCACTTTATTTTAAATAAAAAATAAATCATAATTTAGAGTATATTATGAATGTTCAAGTGGAAAATTGATAGACTAACTCAAATCTATTAGCTCATTCAACACATTGTTTTTAGCCCAACTACATATTTATTCAGCCCATTTGAGCCCAAGTATGTTTTCCCCATTTATCGGCCCTCTCCTCATAAATAAAGAAACCCCAACCCTAATAATCCCCTTTTCTGTTTTCTCATTTCTCCGTTCTTCTTCACAAAGCCGCCGCATCTCTGTATTCTCTTTCTCTCTTTCCGAATACTCCATCTTGTGCAACAACCAAGCACATCCGACCCTCCAACCGCCGTCCACATCTCTGTATTCTCTTTCTCACTTTCCGATCGGGGTTTCGGCGACCAGCGACAGCGCCCATCCCGCCTAGCCTGCGACGCCGCTTGGACCGTCGAGCCCGCCTAGTCGCCGCCTAGCCCGCCGAATCTCCGCCTAGCCCGCCTGACGCCTAAGATGACCGATTTGGAGGAAATCGCGGCAGTGGAGTGCCGCCTAGCGCCTAGGCGGCCGCTTAGGCCGATTTTTAGAACACTGCTATTCATCCCTTAATTTCCATGCAAAACCCATTTTGTCCACATTGTTATGGGTGGGACGTAGGGAATATAAGTCTTTATACGGTACAATACGTCAATACCACAGAACGTACGGAGTTGTATGGGTGTGAATATCAACATTCGTTAGTGTTTTTATCAACGCAACCTTAGTGTAACAGTTTTCTGTTTTAGTTAAACCAGAAAAGTAACATAATGGGTCATTGTCAAGAACTCCCTCCGTCCCATTTTAAACTTCAAAATTTTTCATTTTGGGTGTCCCATATGTCATACTCACAACAATTACCCACTAATTACTTTCTACCCCATTTTCTCTCTCCTACCAAACCATCTACACTCACAACACATTACTTTTTTATTAAGAGTAAGTTTTGGAAGAAACTAGTTCCTGCATAAGTTATAAAAACTCTTGTTTTTAACCCTTAAACCCTAAACCTTAAACCTTAAACCCTAAACCTTAAACTTTAACCCATATAAAAACATGACTTTTTATAACTTCTAGGAACTAGTTTCCCCCAAAAAATTCTCTGTTCTTAATTCTTGAACCCAATTTTTTTTGAAGTTTAAATTGGGACGGACCGTTTCAGACTAAGGTTATTTCTTTCTTTTTTAGTTTGTCATAGACTAAGTTTCTTAATTGTTTTAGTATCTAAAATGGATGATAGGACCCACTTGTCATTCTCAGAACAAAAACTCTTTCCCCACTTTCTCTCTCCTACTTTCTCATACTTTTCATACTTACAATAATATTTTCTTTTTCTTAATCTCCGTGTAAAGTCAAACTAAGAACGTTAGATCCGGACGGAAGGAGTACAAGGGGTCAGCTGTTTTGAGTAAACTAAGATTGAATTTACTTTCTTGCCCACCACTCCAAGTATCTGTATTTCTATCGATATTCGAAAATCCTAATCATTTTCCTTAACAATATTTATTCCCCAGTGTTGCTTAGTCTTACCTCAAATCTTCACAACTTAAATCAAACTTTCCAATGCACCTGCGACTTGATCAAGATACAGAGATGGTCGACGGAGAAAGGAACGAAGAAAACGAAGTCAACAAGATAAATCTTCGACCGTTGGATCAATCTGACATCAATGATTTCATGATATGGGCAAGTGATGACAAGGTGAGCCAATACTGCCTTTGGGACACTTACACATCAAAAGAAGAAGGAATAAATTACATCCAAAACGTAGCTGTTCCCCATCCGTGGTTAAGAGCGATTTGCCTTGGAAACAGGGCGATTGGGGCAATTTCAGTCACACCAAATACTGGTTTTGGTACGTGTAGGGCTGAACTCGGATACGTTTTAGCATCTGAGTTTTGGGGGAAAGGGATTACGACCCGAGCTGTGAAAATGGTGGTTGGTAGTATATTTAGGGAGTGGCCTTTTTTGGAGAGATTAGAAGCATTGGTGGATATAGAAAACAAGGGGTCAGTTAGGGTATTGCAGAAGGTTGGGTTTCAAATGGAAGGTGTTTTGAGAAAGTATATGTTTATTAAAGGGAGGTCTAGAGATTTGGTCATGTTTAGTCTTTTGTCAGTTGATTTTCCATTCAGTAATTGTACTAGTGGTGGATGAAATACAATGAACCAGAAAAGAAAAGTGTAAATTGTGTAACGTTTTTAAGAAATGTGCTTTATCTATTTGTATATTGCATGTACAATGGTAAAATTGCACCAACACTCTTGTCTAGTTTTGTGAGTGCGATATTTATTTTGAAACGTGTTAAAGAGGAAATATTACTTATTATATTATGGGACAGAGGTAGTATTCCTGAAATTAGCCTTTTCTTAGAGTGGATTCACATCCCCAATTCATTACAAGTAAATTGTGTATTGTTATTCTGGATTATCCTTGGCATAAAAGTATCCTATGTGAGATTTTTCAAGGAACTTTGTTTTTTAAAAGGAAGTCAAAGTTGTACACTTAATATTTTAATGGTACAAGTGGATGAGAAAAAAAAAAAAAAAAACTAAACAAGACCAGTCCATCCACTTCTTGCCCATCACTCCAACATTTTAAAATTGAAAAGACAAACAGAAAGATAACATTTTATTGATGCTATTTATAGTATTGTGCACCATAAGTCTTGCATCACCCTTCACAACAAGTTTAGTTCAAAAATGGATGGATCCAAACCCTTACAAAGAGAAAGGGAAGATGCGGAAGATGATCGAGTTCGCAAGATGAGTCTCAGACCGTTGGATCCATCCGACATCGATGATTTCATGGAGTGGGCGACAGATGATAAGGTGAGTAAATACTGCACTTGGGAGACTTGCAAATCCAAAGAAGAGGCAATGGACCATCTCCTTAACAGAGCCATGACTCATCCATGGTTAAGAGGTATTTGCCTTGACAACAAGCCTATTGGGTATATTTTGGTCACACCAGAGTCTGACAATATTGTCAGAAAAGCTGAAATCGGCTACGTTCCCGCTTTTAAATATTGGGGTAGAGGATTTGCGACCGGGGCGGTCAAACTGGTGGTTTCAACTGTACTAGAAGAGTGGCCACATTTGGAGAGACTTGAGGCTTTTGTGGATGATGAAAATAAGGGTTCACAAAGGGTGTTGGAGAAAGTTGGGTTCCAAAAAGAAGGTGTTTTAAGAAAGTATCTGAATTTCAAAGGGAAATGTAGAGATATGGCTATATATAGTCTTCTCACTGTTGATCTTCCTCTTGATTAAATCTTAATTTCGAGAAATAATATGTAACCAAATTGTTATATGTAAAAACCGCGATGAGTGGTACCATTGCTACATTTACTTGCACTTTTGTTTAAACATGTCTTATGAATTCTCTTGACGAATGCAATTTTCGTTCTTTAACGTAGGACTTCGCATATAATCATGCACGTCTTACTATACCTGATATAGATTAACGTTTATAATTTTCGACTGCAACCATAGAGTGTTCACTACAATTGAATATTGATTTATGAGAAAAGTTGAAACGAACTTAGATTATATTCTACTCAAAACATGAAGTTTGGAGATCAATGTAGCAAAATCGAAAGGGCAATTTGTAAAGCTCAAGTTTGGATAGTTACAAACTTATTCAATCATCTCATCTTTTGCTATGAAACTATACATGATCATATCTCTAATAGCACCTTTGTTGAAACCATATTTCCTCAAAAGCCCTTCTCTTTGGAACCCTACTTTTTCCAATACCCTTTGAGACCCTTTATTTTCTTCCTCAACCAAAGCCTCTAACCTCACCAAATAAGGAAATTCTTTGAACACAAGAGAAATGGCCATCTTCATTGCAATAGTGGCTATACCATGCCCCCAATATTCAGCTCCCAAAGCATACCCCAAATGGGCCCGATGTCGATCGGCGCGGTTTCCGGCTTAACGGAGATGTAACCGATGGATTTATCAGATAAACAAATGGCGCGACGCCACGGATGTGGTATAGCAACTTGTTGGAGATATTGCAAGGCTTGTTCTTTAGTGGCAATGGTGTTCCATCTTAAGTAGCGAGTGACTCGTTCATTACTAGCCCATGATAGGAAGTCGCCGGCATCGGAAAGTTTGAATGGCCGGAGAGAGATCTTTGAGAGATCCATTGTTATTTTAGAAAAATTGGAGCAATGTTGATTGTAAAAGGAAAAGAAAATGATGTAACATTATTGGTTGGTTCCACTAAAAGTGGTCTACAAGATATGGCCATGATTAAATATATCATTGATGGAGCAATGCTAGGGGGCAAAATAAGGTCACAAAATCATGCTCACAAAATGAGGTGGTGATATTTTATTGGTTGCATCGATAAATAACCCGCCACACTCTAATTAAAAAAACCAATAAAATCATTACACCTAAGATTTTGTGAGCAAGATTTTGTGACTTTTTTTGTGCCATAGTATTATTCATCATTGATGACAAAAGAATCCCAAGTGCTGTTATAGACTATCAACTTTGACCGTTGACTACTCGTTCAGAATTCGGATGTTCTTTCAAGGGCGAATACATTTTAGGCCCCAAAGTTTGGGGTCGTTCCTATGATGGGCTCTGAAGCCCCAAAGTTGTCATTCTGTTAGCATTTTAGTTCTTTAAACCAGTTTTGTTAAAAAAACTCGTTAAATAGGCACGTGCCACGCACATGCCTCCTAACGGAGGATAGTTTGAAATTGATTTAACTTATAGGGGGTTTACTGCACATTCTTAAATTTAATGGGCTTAAATATTAAAAATTAATTTTCAAATAATTAACCTTTTTAAAATAATAACATTTATATAAAGAAAATTTAATGGCCTTAAATATTAAAATATTTTTTGCTCAAATTAAAAAAAAAACTATGAAATAATTACTTTGATGAATTCAAAAAGAATATTATTCTCATTTATATATTTAGCAAAAAGAATATATTTTCCTCACCAACTTTTTAAAACAACTTTTTAAAAATTAATAATTTTAAATAAAATTTTAGGACAACCCAAAAAATGAAAATGTTTTATTTAATGGGACTCACATTCACACTCACAACAATTTTTCACTCATTATTATCTACCATACTTTCTATCTTCTACTACTTTTCATACTCACAACACCTACTCCTCTAACACTTTTTTAAATTAATATCCTTAAATAAATATTAAATTTTTCAAGCAAATCAGCTCCACCATCTTTCAAAACAAAAAAATAAAAAAAAAATAAAAATAAAAATCGGCATCTCAGTTCATGCGCCGTCTTCTTCCTTTCCCCTGTCTACCCGTATTCTTCTTCTTCCCTCTGCACTCACCGCCGGCGCCCCCTCCATTAAAAAACCCTCACAGTTCCTCTCTCTCTCTCTCTCTTTCGCAACCCGTCGGCCTCTCTCTCTCTACCCTCTGCCATAGCCGCCGCCGCCCTACTAAATCACCCTCCCCTCCACTAAAATCAACTCCCTCCTTGATCTTCTTCCTCCCTACCATCATCCCCACCCCCGAAATCACCATTTCATCACAATTTCTCTCTCTACATCCAAAAAAACCGATTTCACCAAATTGCATAAATTCCTCTATAAAACCATCCCCAATCACCTTTCTAACCTTTATATTGTCGGAGGGAGAGGAAACGCCGGAGTGGGGAGGAGAAGGTCGCCGGAGTGGGGAGGGGAAGGTCGCCGGAGTGGTGTGTGGAAGGTCGACGGAGTGGGGAATTAGAGAGAGAGAGAGAATATCTCTGGGGCCCATTAAATTTAAGAATGTGCAGTAAACCCCCTATAAGTTAAATAATTTCAAACTATCCTCCTTAGGTGGCATGTGCGTGGCACGTGCCTATTTAACGAGTTTTTCTAACAAACTGGTTAAAAGACCTATAAATGCTAACAGAATGACAACTTTGGGGCCTAAAATGCTAACGGCGATACTTCAGAGCCCATCATAGGAACGACCCCAAACTTTGGGGCCCAAAATGCAATTCGCCCTTCTTTCAATGATGGATAATTCTTTTCATCATTTTGGTAAGGGTTAATTTTCTCAAGAAGTCCATAAATAATACCTACTCCTTTCCTCCCCTCCGTCCCAAAGCCTCTCATAATTTACTTATACTCACAACACTAATCAACTTACTATTCTCTACCCCCACGTTCTCTTTTCTACCCCATTGTCTTTTCATACTCAGGACATTTACATCAATTTCACCATTTCTTATTATCCGTGCAAATAGAAGGGTGGACAGTTACTCTGAGAGGGAGGAGTAGTTTTTAATAAGAATTTTGGATTTTTTTTATTTCTTAATAGTTTAAAAGTCACAAGTTAAATTTTATTACTCAAAAGCCCTTTGAGAGACGGTCTCAAACCACATGGACTTTAGAGAAATG
>JAOWBW010001585.1:201044-253816 GCA_026119855.1 Campanula takesimana
CATTATTATCACAATAAAGGTCTATTGGATTAGCAATACTAGGAACCACTTCAAGTTCAGTGATGAACTTCTTAATCCAAACAGCTTCCTTTGCAAGCATCCGATGCAGCAATATACTCAGCTTCCGTTGTAGAATCAGCGGTTCTACTTTGCTTGGAACTCTTCGAGTTTACAGCTCCACCATTTAACATAAACACAAAACCCGATTGCGATCGACTATCATCTCTGTCGTTTTGGAAGCTTGCATCTGTGTAAGCATTTACCACGAGATCATCTTACATTCCTCCATAGACCAAAAACGAATCTTTAGTCATTCTCAAGTACTTAAGGATCGCTTTTATAGCCATCCAGTGATTTTCACCGGGGTCGGATTGATATCTACTTGTCATGCTTAAAGCATAAGACACATCCGGCCTAGTACATATCATGGCATACATGATGGACCCAATTGCTGAAGCATATGGAACATCATTCATCTTCTCACGCTCATCTTTTGTCTTAGGATATTGAGTCTTGCTTAGAGAAACTCCATCTAGCAATGGCAAGGTACCTCTCTTATAATTTTCCATGCGGAACTTCTAATGACCTTGTCAATGTATGTACTTTGGCTTCAACCAATTAGCTTCCTTGATCTATCTCTGTAGATCTTAATGATAAGGATATACGCGGCTTCACCCATATCTTTCATTGCGAAACACTTTCCTAACCAAGTCTTTACAGACTGAAGTGTAGGAATGTCGTTTTCAATGAGCAATATGTCATCTACATATAAAATAAGGAATAGCACTATGCTCCCACTAATCTTCTTGTATACACAAAGTTCATCTTCATTCTTGATGAAGCCAAACTCTTTGACCGATTCATCAAAACGGAGATTCCAACTCCTAGAAGCTTGCTTCAACCCATATATGGATTTCTGCAATTTGCATACTTTAGAAATTTGTTCAAAACCCTCGTGTTGTGTCATATAGACATCCTCTTGCAAATTCCCGTTAAGGAAAGCGGTTTTGACATCCATTTGCCATATTTCATAGTCATGATATGCGGCAATGGCAAGCAAAATTTTTATAGACTTGATCATTGCTACGGGTGAAAAGGTTTCATCATAGTCAATACCATGAACTTGCCTATAGCCTTTCGCTACAAGTCTAGCTTTGTAAGTATGCACCTTCCCATCCATGCCCGTCTTCTTCTTGAAGACCCATTTGCATCCTATGGTTTTTACACATTCGGGCGCATCAATCAAGTTCCAAACTTGATTATCTTGCATGGATTGTAATTCGGATTCCATGGCTCCAAGCCATTTCTTCGAATCAGGAGAAGACATCGCCTCTTGGTAAGTGGTAGGTTCATCATTATCAATGATTTCCACCTCATTACTATCCGTTACGAGAAAACCATATCTCTCGGGCTCGGACCGTAACCTACCAGATCTGCGAGTTACTTGTGTATTTTGAACAGGTTCCACAATTCCTTGTGGTTCTTGTTCTTGTTCCACTATTGGTTCAATGTCATTTTCTGGGGCTCGAATTTCTTCAAGATTTATTTTACTCCCACTGATTTTTTTGGAGAGAAACTATTTCTCTAGAAAGACACTAGTACGGGCAACAAACACCTTGTTGTCCTCTCAGTTGTAAAAGTAATATCCTCTTGTTTTCTTTGGATATCCCACGAAAATACATTTATCAGATTTGTGTGCTAGCTTATCAGAGACAAGTCTTTTGACAAAAGCTTCGCAACCCTAAATCCTCATGAAAGACAAATTAGGTTTCTTTCCTTTCCATATCTCATATGGAGTCTTTTGAACCGATTTAGTTGGAACTTGATTTAGTGTGAGAGCAGCGGTTTCTAGAGCATAACCCCAAAAGGATAAAGAAAGATCAACTTGACTCATCATTGATCAAACCATGTCCAACAAGGTCCGATTCCTCCTCTCACACACCGTTCCATTGTGGTGTTTCGGGTGGAGTCAATTGTGAAATTATTCCACAATTCTTTAGATGATCATCGAATTGATGACTCAAGTATTCTCCACCTCGATCCGATCGAAGTGCCTTAATACTTTTTCCAAGTTGTTTTTCTACTTCATTTTGAAATATTCTAAATATCTCAAATGCTTCACTTTTATGTTTCATTAGGTAAACATACCCAAATCTACTATAATCATCCGTGAATGTTATGAAGTATTGAAACCTCCCTAGCATTGCTACATAGTGGTCCGCATACATCGGAATGTATCAACCCCAATAAGTCACTCGCCCTTTCACCTAGCTTGGTAAAAGGTGTCTTAGTCATTTTTCCAAGAAGACACGACTCGCAAGTATCATATGACTGAAGATCATATGAACCCAAAAGACCGTCCCCATGGAGTTTTGAGATAGGTTTCTCATTAATATGATCAAGACGGCAATGCCACAAATAAGTTTGATTTACATCATTATGTTTAGATTTCTTAATTACATGATAGACATTGTCATTATTTTCATTCTTGACATCCAAGACATAAAGGCCATTAAATGAATTTGCAATACCATAAAGCACATCATTTAAATAAATAGAAAATCTCTTATTTTCAACAAGAAACTTAAAACCTTCATTATCCAAACAAGAAATTGAAATAACATTCCTACTTAAATCTGGTACATAATAGCAATTATTCAAAACAAGTAGTAAACCGGAAGGTAAAGTGACTTCATATTTCCCTACGGCTAATGCAGCAACTCTTGCTCCATTCCCCACGCGTAGGTCCACTTCACCCTCTTTAAGAAGTCTCCTATTCTTTAGTCCCTGCACATTTAGATAAATGTGAGAACCACATCCGGTATCCAATACCCAAGAATCAGCGGTAAAAAGGATAATATCTATCATATAGATACCTGAAGTCGACGCAGCCCCACTGCTCTTATTCTTCTTTTGCTCTTCCTTAAAAGCCTTGCAATTACGTTTCCAATGACCAATTTCTTGACAATGGAAATAGATTGCATCCTTTTGTGAATCGGGTTTTACCTCAGAAGCCTGGGCAACCTTTGCCTTGTTTATCTTGGGTTTGACAACTTTCTTACCCTTTCCTTTGGCACTAGCCTTCTTCCCATCTTGAACCATGAGCACAGGAGACCTTTCTCCACAATATTCATCTCCGCAGTTTTAAGCGTACCATGCAACTCAGAGAGATTCTTATCCATTCCATGCATGTTATAATTCATCACAAACTGATTATAACATTTAGGCAATGAATTAAGAATGAGATCCGTGGCTAGCTCCAATGGGATTGGATAGCCAAGTTTCTCAAGATGCTCTACATAGCCTTTCATTTTAAGCATGTGAGGACTCACTTGTTGCCATTCACTCATTTTGCAAGAAGTGAATGAAACAATGGTATTGTACCTCTCTTGCCTAGCTTGCTCTTGAAACATGGCTCTTAACTCCACGCCTATCTCATAGGCTTCCAAATGTTCCAAACTTTGTTGGAGTTTTGAGCACATAGTAGCAAGCATGAGACAACTTACATCTCTAGAATCATTACGATGTTTCGTGTAATTGTCTCTTTCTACCCTAGGGGCATTGGCTTCTGGTTCAACAGGAAGAGGCCCATCGAGAATGTACAACTTATCTTCTTGCCTAAGAACTATTCTTAGGCTACGGATCCAATCCATAAAGTTCGTACCATTCTCTTGGAGTTTATCCTTTTCAAGGATCGATCGCAACGAAATTGATTGAGTGTTGGTAGTCATTATCTACAATTATGCAAAATTTTATAATTTTAATAAGAACCATTTTTCATTAAAGAAATTAACAATGTATTTTTCCAAAAAATACTCTCACTAAATTATATAACCTTCTTATACATCCAATGTATGATATAATTTAAATGGGCTAAGATCCAACTTTAATTTAATTTCAAGTCCGTTAAGGCGGATTACACAAAATCAAATTAATTAGGTAGACAATCATGTCAATCATATTCCATATGATTATTAGATCATTTTCTTAGATTCTTTAAGAAATCCAATTTCAAAAGGCATGTTTAATCTCATCTTTGCCTAGGCCCAAAACTGTTTTGACGCCTAATTAAGTTCAACCATTTTAAATGCATAGTCAATGTGCCTCGCGAGGGCGTGCCCACATTGTCTATCTTGCGAATACATAAATAAAGTCAATGTACCTCGCGAGGGCGAATCCACATTAAAATTACTCATATACTAACAAGTGTTTTAATCATGGCATGTCAAAAAGAACTTAAAACTTTATTTGAAAGTTTATCACATATAGCATATAACACATTTATGAGCACATAATATAAACATGTTACATATCAAGTTTAGCCACTAAATTAATAGTCATTAACTTAAGCATAATATTTATGTATCATTAGTTTCTTTATAATTATAAGGATGAGACTATTTCAACTTTGGTTATTATCTCCAAATCAAGACAACAAGAAGTGCAGCCGAAACTAAGCCATAAGGCAACCACAATTCCGCACTAATTCAAGAAACCAAGAAAGTAGTCCGTGGCCGAAACTAAGCAATAGATGGTATCGATTAACGTAGGCCAATTGCATCCACAATTCCACATGGATCTCCAATCTTTAAATCAAGAACTTTGTTTCTCAATTTTAGCAATTATGAACTTCATAATTCTAACTTCGTTTATCTTTGAAACTTTGATTGCGATCTAGTTTGGGAAACACAATCTCGATGAACGTAGATTAGCCATCCAAACTCTGATCCAATCTCAGAATCACAAGATCAAAACAAATAGGAAAATCAAACCCTGAGATCCGCACCCAAAACCAACTGCCCAATACCCGCTCCAGACCAGAAGGTCCGGCCGGGTACTGTCACTGGTCCGGTTGGACCCACCCTGAAAAACCCAAATTTTTCAAAAGGTTCAGACCCAAAACCAGACACCCGATACCCGCTCCAGACCCGAGGGTCCGGCCGGGTGCCTGCTCTGGTCCGGTCGGACCTACGCTGAAAATCCCAAAATTTTTAAAGTTCGAAAATTTGTCTCAAAATTATTTTTCCCCGATTATCAAAACTTTGATCCAATCAGAAATTGATAACACAAACAATTTTAAATCCAACATAATTTTTATTGCGATTGAATCGTGCGATTAATGTTTATAAAACAATAAACCACATAAAATCATATAACAAATAAACATCATAATTCAATATTCATATCATGCTAGGCACATAAACAAGCAATTTATATACACACAACATGATCTAGTATTAAAATAATCACCATGAACGGGGCTCTGATACCACTGTTGGGTTTCGAAGTAACATGCGCAGTGGAAAATAGCATTTAAAATTTAATAGAAACCCAAAACCATAGATCCGTTCATATGATTATATCAAATACATGCAATATGAATACTAGAATACTAACCCTTGATGCCTTTGAATTTCAACATTTGATCTTGGTGGAGATCTAGAAACTTGATAAAAAACCCAAAGCTTGAACACGAACTTTGAAAATGATGAGTTTCACCCTCTAGCGGTATCCACACCTCGAACGAATATCAAGAGCACTTGATCTTGGTTGCTAAATCAAATCGAGAAACACATTTTCCCAATTATTTTTTACTATATGGAATATAATTGTGTTTGTTCTTGTTCTTCAATCTAGGGATTTCTTAGAATAAGAAATAACTCTCAAAAACTCTTTGGAGGCTTGCAAAACCATATATTCTGATTAGGGACGAATTAGGGCTGTTTATATACAAGTTATACATATTCCAAATAGGTAACTTATGTCTAAACCCGCATAAAAACGGATTAGGAAAGTTTCTGTCGAAGCCGACTGGTCCGACCGGGTATGGCAAGTGGTCCGACCGGACCATGCCAGGTATGCCCGGGTCTTGCTCCTGGTCCGCCAGGATCTCCCCTGTTTCCACTTTTCTTCTAATTCTTTAAATCCCTTAATGGTCCTTCGACCCATTATTCCAATGTAGTCCTTTTAAGGATTCATTCTATTGTGTGTGACCCTCTAGGATTATAATAAGTTGGTAATGGGTTCAAACATGAAACCATAAGATATGATTAGGTTCTAGCAAACCGTCATACCTACCAAAATAGTATAACTAGATACAAGTTCGCATTCCTTTAAAATATGTCATAATCCTTTTGTCCACGATGTCATTGAACACAAGTCATGGTCAAGAAGTCAACTTGTCTTTGTTCAATACTTTTTCGATTCCGAATATGTTGATAATCCAAATGACATTGATCAAATCAATTCATTTGAGTCCGGCCGAACATTTTCATCAACATCATTCCTACGAGAGGCCTAAGCTTGACATCTCTCCGAAGAGGGACAAATCCATCATAGCTTATTATTCTTCCCTACATGAATCCGATTATGCCAATCATACCCTTTATAACTACCCGGTTAAAGGTAGCGTTTGAATATGTCAAACATAATGTTCATCAAATGGAAGACTATAATAACTACATGTCTAAGGATTCAAATGACATAACTAATATGAGATATATATATGACATTGACCATGATATAGATCTCATAAAGCGAGTCATGCCCAGTACTAAACAAGTACCCATAAATCTAACATGATCATCCCATGATCATTCAGCCTTTATACTAATACCAAACAAGTACTAAGGACAGAGATTATTATAAGTAAACAGGAACAATAATAGTAATCAAAACATCTCTTTATTGATATGAATAAATGATAACAATTACAACGTTTATTAAACGTGCCTAGGGCACCAACACCAACAGTAAGCACTTATGAAGTCACTTTATATATCAGTTTAATACTTATTTTGAACAATTGTTATTATGCACCGGATTTAAGTAGGAATATTATTCCAGTTTCTTGTTTGGATAATGAAGGATAGTTTTTTTTATTAAGAATAAGAAGTTTTTTCATTTATTTAAATAATATGTTTTATTGTACTGCAGATTCATTTGATGATCTTTATATCCTTGATATTGAGAAATAAAATAATGAAGATATCTATAATGTAAATAAGAAATCTAAACCTAATAGTGTAAACCATACATATTTGTGGCATTGCCGTCTCGTTCATATAAATAAAACTGTATTTCTAAACTCCATAGGGACGGATGTTGGTCCCAAAGACACAACAAGGGTATGAAAGGAGGCTAGAGGGGGGGGGTGAATAGCCTACTTAAAATTTCAACCCTTTTTCAAAATTCAACCAAGTGCTTACAATCTTGAGTTTGCGGTCGAGTAATAAACCGTGCGGTCAAGATGTAATATGCACAACGGAAGTTTTCGATGGAAATAAGGTAGAGTTGGTTTTGACTAAAATCTCTGAGTAGGAATACCAAAACTCACGGTCAACCAAGTTGCGGTCAAATGAGTCCGGTCAAGGGTAAGTGCGGTCAAGAGATTTGCGGTCAAGAGATGGTTGAGAGTTTGAAAGTTGTCTTAGAAGTTTTGGCAAAAGATAAGTTAGTCAGATTTTAGCTAAGGCAATGTGGAGAACAGACAAACACAATTCACAGCAAGTTATTAAATCTGAAAGATCAAAACACTAAACGACAAACAAAGTTAATATGAACAATAAAGAACAAGATGAACAATACTTGAAAGTAAATTTGCAGAAAGTAAAATGACATAAGTATTTGGAAAGGTTCGATCTGTTAAAAGATCTACGTCCTTTACCAAGATGGTCAGTCTTGGATTTTGAATGGAGGTATATATTGATTCTTGAGTGTACAGATTACAGAGATGAAGCTTTGAATCAACACCTACTTTCTATGAAGAATAAATCCTAGACTTAGACCAGTGTATCCCTTTTGATTCAATCTAAGTGATTGATCAATTGGGGTGAGTGTGTGTGTAAGAATCTGAAGCTCTTTGAAATCTATATGATTTAGAGCCTAAAGAATCTTATGTGTTACAAGGCTTGAGATGACGTGAATGTTGCTGGATATCTTTGAAGGTTTGAAGGTGAGATCTTGAAGATTCAAAGGATTCTGGAAATCTTGAGTATGATCTTCAATCACCAAGTATTTCAACAGCAATTTCTCTCTTAGAATCTCTACTTGCTTCAATGAAGAACTTAAGGGCTATTTATAGCCTTGAATGAGAAAATAGCTGTTGGATTTACTTGGGCTCCAAGTTGAAGGACAATGAGCTGTTGAATTCTGATTGGTGCTCAATCTGAGTTTGTCCTCTTTGCAGTTAAGAAGTGGTCCCACTTAGATGAATTCAAATTTGAATAACTTGGGATCCAAGTTCTGCAACGTTCTAAACTAACCATAGTTTGACCATGGTTAAGTTTTAACAAACTTGGGTTCTTGGACAACTTCAACATTTGCGGTCAAGGCCTCACGGTCGAGTGGCTTGCGGTCGAGGGGTCAGATGTGACCTGTTAAGATATGACACAAAGATCACGGTCACTGACTTCCGGTCAAGTGATTCACGGTCAAGTGGTCTTCCACGGTCAGGTGGTCTACCACGGTCAAGTTAATTCACGGTCAAGGTCTTGACCACTAAAATTCCAGACTTAGAAAATTTTCAGCCTATCAATTAAAGCCTATACTATCAAAGTGGACTATTCTAAAAATGAAGTTTAACACTTCTTACAATATATCCTAAAGTCCACAAAAAGTTAAAATTAGGTTATGGGATCAATCAAATCTAGGTAATAGGAGTGGTTTATAATAAGCATACCCAACAATCTCCCCCTATTTGATTGAGACCATTACCTACTATAACAAAGGCTAATTCATTGTACTTGGTAATAACATGTTTTCAAGAAAATAATATTTTATTAATTTCATGCCCCAAGTCAATGCACACTCTAAGCCAGTGTCATAGATTTCTATCAGCCTAAAAGGATAAAAAATACTAATCCTAGCAAGATAGACATATAAGGTTTGAATGCATTTTTAGAGAAAATAACAATAAGTAAGCAAATGCATCAAACAAACATTCAAGAGGCACTCCACAAAAATATAACCATTAAAGTGAGGAGTGCAGACAAAAGAGATTAAAGTTTTACAGACCCAAATAAAACAAACAGAAATAAAAATTGTTTAGACAAACATCAACAAATTGTTTCAAAGACCACACACGGTCAGTTCAAATGGTGGGATTAACCAAGATATGGATCTCCTTTAAAGTAGAAAAGATTAGTTGAGAGGCCAACTCCAGGTATGATGATGGGGTCCTTGAGGTCATTTACTTCCAGGAAGTCTGAGTTGTTCATGGTTGGAAATTCAAAACTATCTTCACCTTCATCTTCTTCTTTTCTAGCAATCCTGTTTCCATGCCCGGTCGCTTGATTTTGAGAGGAGGAGCCTTGAGAGCTAGCAAGGTTGTCCACGGTCAATTGTAGGGTAGAAATTTTGCTTATCACTTCCTGCACATTTGAGTTAGCAATTTCATAAACCCTATCAATCTTGGAAGTTTGACCTTCAAGCCGTTGGGTGTGGACTTGCATAGCTTGCCTCATAGCTTCTATCTTGGGCGTGAACTTTTCTGCGACCGATAACAAACCAACAGAAACACTTGCGTTGATTTCCGCTTTGAGAGAGGTCTTGACCTTATCCATCTTCTCAAATAGAAAATTCTTGTTGCCTGTCATCACCTTTGACATTTCTTTGCCAGCTTCATCAATTGTCTTGACCAGTGAACGGTAAATGGAATTGGATTGAGCCTTGAGTTCCTCTTTAAGATCAGCACGGGTGAGAGAAGCGGTAGAAGTAGATGCGGTCAAGGCAATGTTGGGATTCACGGTAGCTAGACTTTCTAGAATAGCCTTTGTTATGTTCTGACTCTCCCCCTTAATGGTCTCAACAACAGAAGTCTTGAGCTGATCAACCTCATTCTGCAACTTAATCTGGTTTGCAGCAAGCTTTGCAGCCTCACCTTGAGTATCAAGGTTGATCTGAGTCAAGAACTCAATAGCAGTTAAAATGTGAGCCATTTGATCGACCGTACCAGAAGCGGTCGGAGGAGCTTGAGTAGACTGAAGGGGTGAGGGAGCAGGAGACTTGGTTAAAATATCATCATGGTCACTGGGTACACGGTCGCCATCTTGACCGTGACCCTGAAGCTCAACATCAGTGGACTTGTCTTGTTCAGCGGTCGCCTCAACAGGATGCACTTGATCATTATCACTAAAATCAGGACTGTCTATATTCACAATTTTCTCAACATGTTCAACATTACCACCTTAAATATCTTGATTACCAGATTCACCACTTGATTCTACTATCTCCACATCATCTGGTTCATCAACTAAGTCAAGAGTGTGCTTT
Source organism: Campanula takesimana (assembly GCA_026119855.1). Classification (NCBI taxonomy): domain Eukaryota; kingdom Viridiplantae; phylum Streptophyta; class Magnoliopsida; order Asterales; family Campanulaceae; genus Campanula; species Campanula takesimana. The sequence goes on from JAOWBW010001585.1 coordinate 211,317, forward strand.
GCTCTTTGACGGTGCGGTTGAGTAGGGGGAACATTAATATCCTCATCACGGTCGCCTTGCATAGGGGAACCTGATGGAGTAAAAACAGGAGATGCGGTCGACGGAGGTGGTTGAGATACCTTGGTTTTCTTTGAGGTTTGGATGGGACTAAGTGAGAGGTCCCTTTTCTTGGATTTCTCCCCCTGAGATGGAACGGGGAGTGCAGAAGACTTTGTTTTGAAGGATTTGGATGGTGCGGTCGGAGAGAGCATGGTAGGCTTGGAGACGGTTGATTTGGAAGGAGGTACGGTTGACTTTACTTTGAGAGGAACGGTAGAGGGAATTCTGGAAGGGGGCTTGACTGTTGAAGGTTCTTTAATAATCACTCTGGTCAAAGGTTTGATTTTGGAAGGAGCGATCGAGGCACTGGCAATTCCTTTGCCTTTGACTCTCCTAGACACTTGTTCCTCAGCTTCTTCATCATCCTCTTCATCATCATGAACAGATGAGGACTTTCCAGGAGCATCAAGTCCTAATGCTAATCTAGCAGCCTTGGTGAAGTTGGGAGGGATGTATTTTTCTCTTTTATGCTCAGGTTCACGGTTTCTGTACTCTTGATACTGAACATCACCAAATCTGTTGCGGTAGGTGGATCTCATAGTCTTGATGTCAAAGACCTTGGATAATGAGATAGTCACACTAGCATCTTTGTCCCTGTTGATTTCCCTTCGAACTTCAGGGATGAATTTGAATAGGAGGGAAAGGAACCTGGTGTTTTTCTTGTACTTGGTGATGGCCTGATCAGATAGTTGCTTCTTGTAATCATGAATGTGGTCCAACAATAGTCCATACAGGATCTTGGGCCAGTTCAATGTTCGACCGAGATAGATTGCGGTTGATAGCTTCCATTGGGTAAAGTTGAAGTTTCCATGATTGCCACTTTTGCAAAGAAGACCATGGCCAACCAGATGACCAATATAGTACATCACTTCAGGAAATGTCTTGCGGTAGGGCTTGCAGACATCAATGGATCCAATCAATCTCATTGCTAGACCATCATACTCCTCATCAGTTAGGGAGATAGGGGCCTCAGTGTCGATGTCAAGCCCAAGTGTGGCAGCAATGTCGGTGTAATCAATCTCAACTTTGTGACCGTAAACCTCAGCTTCAATCCAATTGAGCGGTCTGTTATGATCATCTCTCCCTTTGGTTTCTTTAGTTGTGGAGTAGAATTCTCCAACTGCGGCAAGGTAGTGATCAGGTTGATTCATGGTGAAGTAATGAAGTATGCCATATTTCTTCATCCTTTTGATCAAATGCCTCCCAATAGCATCCTTTTGGAGGTCTTCATAGTCAATAACGCACCCAGGAATGAATGATTGTTCTTCCTACAAAATTGAGAAAGTTAGCAACACTGATGCGGTCGACCAATGTGCGGTCGAAGGATTAATGATGATGCGGTCGACATGCACACGGTAGACAGAGAGAACGGTCGACGCAAAAACACTTAGAAATATTTTAACGAAGTTTCCAAAATACGCACAAACACCATATCACTATGTGTAATAAGATGATACGAATCAAAAAGTGATTTCTCAGGAACACGAAGAACACCTCAAGAACATGAAGAACACTGTTCATGACGAAAACCCAGAAAATGATTCTATGCACGAAAATCAATAAAAATTATATCAATGTGAGCATAAAAACCGATTACACGCATAAATAACATCAATTTCATTATCAAAACAACATAAATATACAGAATATGAAAGGGCAAAATTTAACCAAAAGGCTTTAAAAGAAATCATGGCATAGAGAGATTTATCAACTAGAATATGAATCTAAGCACTATATGGAACTCGAAATCATGAAAATAACTAGAATGAGCATTATCAAAGCATATAACAACCCAGAAATTGAATCAAGACATTAGAATATGAAGGGTTGTTGAAACCCGCCAAAAACAAAAACGAAAAGCTGAAAATAGGAGAGTTTTGGGTCAAGAAATCATACCATTGTGTCTTCAGAGAGTTGTTCTTGTGATTTATTAGATGATTTCGTTGGTTGAGTTGATTTTGGTGCCATTTATAGAGAAAGTGAGAGTGAAATGATGAAGGAATGGAGAGAGGGTGAACTGGGTTTGTAGAGAGAGAGTAGAGAGAGACAGTGAGTAGAGAGAGAAAGTGAGGAAGGGGGTTTCTGATAAAAATGCAGAGAGGTAGAGGTGAGGGGTAGTGGAACGGTTTTATGCAGAAAGAAGTGGGAGGTTAACTCTGCAAAAACTCAGAGATTTGACCAGAGATGTCCTTTTGCCATAAATGCATGGATAGTGACGGCGGACATAAATAAGGGAATAAAATTAATTGCAAATGATTTGAATTAAATGAAAACGAGGGAAAAGAGGAAATTACAAAATTACCCCTTTGGATGATTAGGAGGATCCTAAAATTTGCTAAGTTAGAAATACTTACCTGGTCACCAAACTTTTGCGGTCAGGTGCTTGACCGTGAATATTTGCGGTCAAGAATGTTACCTTGGCCTATGTATGCTTCTTTAAAGCAGTGAACGAATATCATCATTTTCCCATGCGGTCGGCTTCTTTAAAGCCTTGAACAAATTTCATGTCATGCGGTCGATATTGAATGTGGTCAACATAGATGCGGTCAGAACACTTTAAGGATCTTGATACTTCGACCGCGGATACTTGATCGGTGAGATATAATCGACCGTGATTGCTTTACCGGTAAGGGTGTTGACCGTGACCTACTTGTTTTTGAACTTGGATAAAACATAAGACATTAGCACAATCAAAGTATATGGACAAGTAATTAAAGTTCTAGCATACCCATTTCTCCTCTAAGATACCTAAATCTTTTGGAATCCAAAGCCTTGGTGAGAATATCTGCAATTTGATTGTCAGTACTCACATACTCTAGATGGATATTACCTTTTTCCACATGATCCTTGAGAAAGTGGTATTTGATATCAATGTCTTTGGTCTTTGAATGCATGACAGGGTTGTTGGAGACAGCAATGGTAGATGTGTTGTCACAATAAATTGGACAATTTTCTTCTTTGATTCCGTAGTCGACCAATTGTTGCTTCATCCATAGCACTTGGCAGCAGCAGCTTCCAGCAGCTATATATTCAGCTTCAGTGGTAGATACAGAGACTGAGGCTTGTTTCTTGCTTGCCCATGAAACTAGTCGATTTCCAAGAAAATGACATGTTCCACTCGTGCTTTTCCTGTCTATTGTACATGCTGCATAATCTGCATCTGAGTAACCTGTAAGATCAAAGTTTGAATCTTTGGAGTACCAAAGTCCAAGGTTAATAGTCCCAGATAGATATCGAATAATACGTTTAACAGCAATAAGATGTGCTTCTCTAGGATCAGCTTGATAACGTGCACAAACGCAAACACTAAACATGATATCTGGTCTACTAGCAGTTAAGTATAGGAGAGAGCCAATCATACCTCGATACAAGGTTTGATCAACCTTCTTACCTTTCAAGTCTTTGTCTAGCTTGTTACCAGTAGCCATAGGAGTGTCGTATGCCTTTGCATTTTCAAGTCCAAATTTCTTGATAAGATCCTTTGTGTACTTTGCTTGGTTGAGGAAGATGCCTTCAGCACATTGTTTAATTTGTAGCCCAAGGAAGAATGTCAATTCTCCCATCATGCTCATTTCAAATTTGCTTTTCATTAGCTTCTCAAATCGTTTACACAACAATTCATTAGTAGAACCAAAAATAATATCATCTACATATATTTGAACGAGTAAAGTATGATCATGATATTTAGCAATGAATAAAGTTGTGTCGATCTTACCATGCTTGAAGCCTTTCTCTAGGAGAAATTTAGATAGAGTATCATACCATGCACGTGGAGCTTGTTTGAGTCCATATAAAGCTTTACGGAGTTTGTAGACATGATTTGGAAATTTGGGGTCTTCAAATCCGGGCGGTTGAGCAACAAAGACTGTTTCTTGAAGTTCGCCGTTGAGGAATGCACTCTTCACATCCATTTGATATAACTTGAATCTTTTGAAAGAGGCATAAGCTAAAAATATCCTTATAGCTTCAAGTCTTGCAACGGGGGCAAAAGTTTCATCATAATCAATGCCTTCTTCTTGTCTGTATCCTTGTGCAACCAACCTAGATTTGTTCCTTGTGATGCTTCCATTCTCATCCATCTTGTTTCGGAACACCCACTTTGTACCAATCACTCCTTGATCTTGAGGCCTTGGAACTAAGGTCCAAACTTTACATCTTTCAAATTGGTTGAGCTCTTCTTGCATAGCAACAACCCAACTTGAGTCTTGGAGTGCTTCATCAACTTTCTTGGGTTCAACTTGAGATATAAATGCGGTAAGTGCATCATAGTTTGATCTTGTTCGAACACCAGAATGCAAATCACCAATGATATTCTGAATTGGGCGATCTCTAACCTCACGACCTTCTTGAGGTATATCTGGTTGAGTTGATGGTGGTTGTAAATCTTCTAGTGGTACATCATTTGTGCCATCCCAATCATAAGTAATTTGAGGGATAGGTTCTTCCGCATTGATGGGTGTTTCAACTTCAACTCCATTTGAGGTAGCAGCAGATGAGGTAGCTTCTGGTGCTTCATATGAGGTAGATGGAGGTGCAATTGAGGTAGATGGGTTTCCTTGAGTTGATTGATTTTGAGGTTGAGTTGTACCCGTCTCATTTATCTCAACAAAATCATCAGCAACATTTGGAGCCATATGTGGCTCAAGGAGAGATTGTTCATCAAAGGTAACATGGACAGATTCTACTATCTTACGAGTGGTTTTATTAAATGCACGAAAAGCTTTTGAGTGTTTAGCATACCCAATAAATATACCTTCATCGGCCTTAGGAGCAAATTTGCCTCGATGTTCTTTACCATTGTAGAGTATGAAGCATTTGCATCCAAATATCTTGAAGTATGCTATGTTGGGGGTTCTTCCTCTCCAAAGTTCATAAGGAGTTTTGTTGTAGGTCTTGTTGATGAGGGATCTATTTTGAGTGAAGCATGCTGTGTTGACGGCTTCAGCCCAAAAGTATTGAGGTAGCTTTGCTTCAGCAATCATGGTTTTTCCGGCCTCTATCAACGTTCTATTTTTTCTTTCCGCTACACCGTTTTGTTGTGGAACTCCAGCAGCAGAGAAGTTGTGGTCAATACCATGATCGTCACAGTATTGAGCAACACCGTTGTTCTTGAATTCTGTACCGTTGTTGGATCGAACACTAACGATGTCATCTTCCTTTTGTGTTTGGAGCTGTCTAAAGAGTGCGGTCAAAATGTCATAGCAATCATCTTTGGAGATCATCATCTTGACCCATGTATATCTTGAGTAGTCATCTACCACAACTAAGGTATATTTATTTCCTCCAATACTTGCGGTAGTAACAGGTCCAAACAGGTCCATGTGAAGTAATTGCAAACATCTTGAAGTTGAAGGGGTCGTCTTGCTGGAGAAAGACGATTTTGGTTGTTTGCCTAGTTGACATACTGTGCACTTCTCATCGTGGTGATCAGCTACTTTGGGTAGACCACGAACTAGATTTTCTCTACCAATCTTGGAGAGATACTTGAAGTTTAAGTGACTTAGTCTTTTATGCCATAGCCAACTATTTTCACTAACATTCTTTGCTACAAAACAGAAATTAGAAGAAATGCATGATGAATTAAAATCAACAATATAAACATTTTTCTTACGAATCCCTTTGAGCAAAGTGACGCCGGATATGCCATCTTTGATGAGACAGAAATTTGAAGTGAAGTGGCATTGCAATCCTTTGTCGCAGAACTGAGATATTGAGAGTAGATTGTGTTGTAGTCCAATAACTAGAGAGACTTCTTGGATGGTGATTTTTCCTTTACGAATGACTCCATATCCTACAGTCTTTCCTTTGTTATTATCTCCGAAGGTTACTGATGGCCCTTTTTCTTCACGTACATCTTCCAATAAGTTGATATCTCCGGTCATGTGTCTTGAACAGCCACTATCGAAATACCATAAGCTTGATTTATCCTTGGAATGTCCAGCCATTAAGCAGAGGACCTACAAAATAGACATTTAAGAACAAGGTCCCCTTTTTATTCTTTTGGGTCCAAAGGGTTAGCAACTTTTGACAACCCACACCTGCCTCACAGAAGGAGGGTTACTCTTACTGGGATTGGGTGTGAATCTCAAAAGACATTCAGCAGCCTTATGACCATAACCATCACACACAGAGCAATGGTGGAAGCCATCCAACTGAGGGTTAACAAACTTCGTTGAAGTCTTGAGCACAACATTGTTAACTGGTATGGAAAATCTCTCCCGAACAAAGTTCAATTTCTTGAACTTGACCGCTTTGCCTTGGTTTGCGGTCGACATGCCACGGAAGGCTACTCGACCGGGCTTTGAGGTAGAAGCACGGTCATGATCAGGTACCTTCCAAGAGTCTTCCTCTTTGGTAGGATTTTCCATGGCTTTTCCTTTCAACTTTAAAGCCTTTCCAGTTTGATTCTTAGGGTAGACATAATGGAACTCTAGTTTCTTCTTTGGTTCTTGTCCTTTACCCTTTGAACCATGATGTTTAGCTTTTGACTCTTCCAAAGTTTGTTGGGAAAATTTCTCATCTCTTTCATAACAAGATGCACATTTAAATTTGTCACTAGTTTGGAATCCCAAGCCTTCTTTATCACCACTAGACTTTTGGGATTCTAGTATTTGTTCCATAGTGACACGAGAATTGGTCCACTCATTAGTGATCCTTTTCAGGTCGTTTATCTCAGCAACCAATTCTTCGTTTTTAACCTTAAATATGGCATTTTGTTCTTCTAAGAAACTGTTTCGATCAGTAAGAGGAGTCATACTCTTGATCTGCTCCTTAAGGAGAGTGAGTTCAGATCTTAATAGAGATTTCTCCGTCTTAAGCTGGGAAATTTCTTCAGTTGAAAGTGCTAAAGCTTCCTTCATGCCAGAGAATTTACTAATTACCTGTTCAGCTTTTGCAAACATCTTTTCTTGTTCATCGGGGGAAATGTCAAATTTGACTTGTGGTGTGGTAGACAGAACTTCCTTTACTTTGGGGTTTAGTAGAGCCTTCTTTGCTGCACTCACATCACATCTTGAAAATAGAAGATCACCATTCTTTTGAACCGGAGTTAGGAATCCTTTTTCTGCAAGTTCATCGGCCGTATAACTTATCCGTTTAGGTTTTGCATTTGGTGAGCGACGACTTTTATTATCATCCTCATCATCGGACTGAACGACCAAACAGATGTGACCTTCTTCAGAATCCTCATCGCTTTCATCAGAATCTGACTCTATCCAGGTAGCTAACTCTTTTGTGGTAGAGTCCTCTTCAGCAACCATCCCCTTTTGCTTTGAGTATCTTGGATTGAAGTTGCTTTTCTTCTTCATATACTCATACTTGGGAATTGGGCATTCTGATGTGAAATGACCGGGTTTCCTGCAATTAAAACAAACGAGATCCTCTTTCTTCTTTGAGAAGTTGGAGTATTCTTTCTTACTTGTTGAGTTGCTCCTTGAGAGCCTTGTTGGAGTTTTGCTTGATGATCCGGGTCTTGCTGTCTTTCTGAACTTTTGGAATCTTTTCACGAACATAGCAAAGTCATCATCATCCATATCTAACAAATCAGATGTGGAGATTTTTGGATCTTCTTCCTCGATCACTTCTTCCTTTTGAGCAACCAACGATAAGCTCTTTGTTTTTCCTTCCATTTCAGCAATGTTGTTAAGCTTGATATCAAAGACCTTGAGGTTGGCATAGAGGCTTCTGAGAGACATGTCATCTAGTAGCTTGGTATCTTCAAGAGTGTTTCCTTTGTGTAGATATTGCGAACCAAGAGCGGCAAGAAAATTAACGTTGATTTCTTTCTTGGTAAGCTTCTTTCCGAGTGCTGTATAAGTACTCACGATCTCACAATAACGATCATAAGTGGCTCTTAGTGATTCACCGGGGATCTTAGCAAAGTTGTTGAATCTTCTTTGAATTGCAAACTTTTTGCTTTCCTTGCAAGCTTGATCTCCTTCGATGTAATCTTCAATTGCATCCCAAAGTTATTTTGCAGTAGAACATTCCATGATCTGTCGACGCTGTGACGTACTCAAGGTACTCAAAAGTATGCTCTTTGCTTTCACATCCATTCCAACCAGTCTTTTCTCTTCATCGGTCCATTCAGCTTTTGGTTTCTTGATCGTCGGATTTGCACCATTGGTTTCTGGATCCGGATTAGCTTTCATTGGGAAGTATGGTCCAATGGTAAAACAATCACCAAGTTGCTCATCCATGGAGTAGAACTAAGTTAGAATGCTGTGCTTCCATACGTCAAAATTATCTTCGTCGAACGCTGGAACGTGAGTGAAGTTAACCGTTGCCATAGTTTTCTGACTTGCCATTTCGAATCGGCACCCAAGCTGTTAAGCTTGAAAAACAGAAGTTTTATAAAGGTGTTTGCTCTGATACCACTTGTTGGTCCCAAAGACACAACAAGGGTATGAAAGGAGGCTAGAGGGGGGGGGGGTGAATAGCCTACTTAAAATTTCAACCCTTTTTCAAAATTCAACCAAGTGCTTACAATCTTGAGCTTGCGGTCGAGTAATAAACCGTGCGGTCAAGATGTAATATGCACAGCGGAAGTTTTCGATGGAAATAAGGTAGAGTTGGTTTTGACTAAAATCTCTGAGTAGGAATACCAGAACTCACGGTCAACCAAGTTGTGGTCAAATGAGTCCGGTCAAGGGTAAGTGCGGTCAAGAGATTTGCGGTCAAGAGATGGTTGAGAGTTTGAAAGTTGTCTTAGAAGTTTTGGCAAAAGATAAGTTAGTCAGATTTTAGCTAAGGCAATGTGGAGAACAGACAAACACAATTCACAGCAAGTTATTAAATCTGAAAGATCAAAACACTAAACGAAAAACAAAGTTAATATGAACAATAAAGAACAAGATGAACAATACTTGAAAGTAAATTTGCAGAAAGTAAAATGACATAAGTATTTGGAAAGGTTCGATCTGTTAAAAGATCTACGTCCTTTACCAAGATGGTCAGTCTTGGATTTTGAATGGAGGTATATATTGATTCTTGAGTGTACAGATTACAGAGATGAAGCTTTGAATCAACACCTACTTTCTATGAAGAATAAATCCTAGACTTAGACCAGTGTATCCCTTTTGATTCAATCTAAGTGATTGATCAATTAGGGTGAGTGTGTGTGTAAGAATCTGAAGCTCTTTGAAATCTATATGATTTAGAGCCTAAAGAATCTTATGTGTTACAAGGCTTGAGATGACGTGAATGTTGCTGGATATCTTTGAAGGTTTGAAGGTGAGATCTTGAAGATTCAAAGGATTCTGGAAATCTTGAGTATGATCTTCAATCACCAAGTATTTCAACAGCAATTTCTCTCTTAGAATCTCTACTTGCTTCAATGAAGAACTTAAGGGCTATTTATAGCCTTGAATGAGAAAATAGCTGTTGGATTTACTTGGGCTCCAAGTTGAAGGACAATGAGCTGTTGAATTCTGATTGGTGCTCAATCTGAGTTTGTCCTCTTTGCAGTTAAGAAGTGGTCCCACTTAGATGAATTCAAATTTGAATAACTTGGGATCCAAGTTCTGCAACGTTCTAAACTAACCATAGTTTGACCATGGTTAAGTTTTAACAAACTTGGGTTCTTGGACAACTTCAACATTTGCGGTCAAGGCCTCACGGTCGAGTGGCTTGCGGTCGAGGGGTCAGATGTGACCTGTTAAGATATGCCACAAAGATCACGGTCACTGACTTCCGGTCAAGTGATTCACGGTCAAGTGGTCTTCCACGGTCAGGTGGTCTACCACGGTCAAGTTAATTCACGGTCAAGGTCTTGACCACTAAAATTCCAGACTTAGAAAATTTTCAGCCTATCAATCTAAAGCCTATACTATCAAAGTGGACTATTCTAAAAATGAAGTTTAACACTTCTTACAATATATCCTAAAGTCCACAAAAAGATAAAATTAGGTTATGGAATCAATCAAATCTAGGTAATAGGAGTGGTTTATAATAAGCATACCCAACAACGGACCTTTAGACTCACGTGATTATGAATCATATGTTGTATGAATCTTATTTACTTCGTACAATGACTAAGAAACCTTTTACTATTACTAAGAATAGTGAAAGGGCTAGTAACTTATTGGGCCTAATACATTACAAATGTATGAGGACTATTAAGCAGCTGTGATAGGGAAGGATTTCAGTACTTCATCGCATTCACTGATGAATTCAGTAGATATGGAAATGTCTATCTAATGAAAAACCAAAATGAATCTTTTGATATATTTAAGATATATCGAAATACAAAATCAACTTATCAAAACTATTACAAGCACTCGGATACAATTGAGGTGGTGAAAATTTAAGCAAAGAATTTGACAATAATCTTATCTGGAACACCATAATGGATGGTGTGCCCGAGAGGAGAAATAGAACCTTGTATATGGTTCGTTCGATGATGATTCAAGTTGATTTTCCTTTATCCTTTTGGGGCCATGCATTAGAAATTGCTACGTTCACACTAAATAGAGTTCTAACTAAGTCGGTTCAAAATACACCATATGAGATATAGACTGGAGAGAAACCTTGTTTATCTTTCATGAAGATTAGCGGTTGTGAGGCTTTTGTGAAAAGACTTGTCTTTGACAAGCTTAAACCCAAATATGATAAATGCACTTTCGTTGGTTATCCTAAGGAAATTAAAGGACATTACTTTTACAACATAGGCAATTAAGTGTTTGTTACTCGAGATGGTACATTTTCGGAGAAAAAGTTTCTCTTCAAATGAACTAGTGAGAGTAAAATTAATCTCGAAGAGGTTCGAGAACCCGAAAACAACATTGAACTGATGGCGGAATCTGAAAAAGATTCACAAGAAGTTGTAAAACTGGTTCAAGATACACAGGTCCGTCGAATCTGATAGGTTGCGATCCAAACTTGAGAGTTATAGATTTATCAAAACGGGAAGTAATGAGAAATCATTAAGAATGATGAATCTACTTCCTATCAAGAAGCGATGTCCGTTCCCGATTCAGAAAAATAGCTTGGAGCCATGGAATCTTAAATTCGATCCATGTATGATAATTTAGTTTGGAACTTAATTGATTCACCCAAAGGTGTAAAAACCATATAGTGCAAATGGGGTTTTAAAAAAGAAAACTAACATGAATGGAAAGGTGCATAAAATAGAGTGACCAGTCAAGTCGCAAATAGAGTTCCCCTTTCTAGGGTAGGATATTTTAGAGACATTATTGCCTATACGTCTTTCTAGCGTACGCGCGGTTCCTTTCGATTGGAGCATGTCGCTACTTATAAAGCTAGGCTTGTTGCGAAATGTTATAGGCAGATAGATGGTGTCGACTATGTTCAAAAAATGGATTTTTTTAGACCCTGGATCATGAGTCGGAATTATACCAATAACCCGGTTCCATAACCCGTTTTTACTTTGAAACGGGTTATAGTGTTCTTATTTAAGTTTTGTCAAACAACATAACTCGCATTTTATAGTAAGAATTTCAAAATTTTATTCAATTTGACTTAGCACTAACCCAAATCGAATAGGGCCATGGGCACTAATTCTTCTTTTTCTTTCTTGTGATTAGCTTCTTAGAAGAATTTCAATCCCTCTCCACTCACTTCATCATCTTCACCTACTAAACCATGAAATTGACACCACTAATACTCTGGCAAAATACGAGGGGCAACTAACATTACATGGTGTCGAAACAGAGTGATGATTGTAACGAATATCTGTGCAAGTAGAAGCGTTACTCCATCCGTCCCACCTCACTCGAGACTCAAGAAGTGGGTACAAGAATGAAGAAAATAATTTATGTGTCGTAGAAAATGAAGAGAGAGAGAGAGAGAAAGAGTGTGGTAAATAGTAATGTTGGTTAAATAAATTGAATGATGGAAAATAAAGAGAGATAATGAGCGGTGGGGTAGATTGAATATAAAACTATAAAAAAAGACCATTTTGGGGAGTCTCAAGTGAGCTGTGATAGACCAAAATAGATATAAGTCTCAAGTGAGCTGAGACGGAGAAAGTATATAACAATATTGGCTAATTAAGAGTCTTAAAAATATAATGAACTGAAGATGTTCTATTCACACAGCCACAACAAAACCTATGAATCTATGATGAAATTGAATCACATTTCCAAGTAAACGAGTAATCAAAGTTACTTTAGTTTATATTGTTGAATTTTCCTCATGATTGTTTTAAAAAAAAGTTTAATTAAACAAGACTAAGTTAAGAGTACTTTGATAAAGCAGGGTCCTAGGATGCTTAATAAAGACACCCAATAAAATTGTAGCACAAATTCTAAAACAAAAAGGAAGTGTGACTCAAGAAAGACAAAGGATATGCTATAAAAGGCAAAGCTTTCAATTCACAACTTTATGCTAATATTTGTGAAAAGACTTAGAGATAAACCCAAGATTAACTTTTAAAGATTTGGAAAAGACCAAAGCAAATCCACTCTCTCAATTACATTATCATTTTTCAATACCCTTTATATTCTTTTCTCCAATGGCGGAAGAAAAGGGAGCAATTGCCCTTATTGATTTTAAAAAAGAAAAAAAAATGCAAAATTTATCAAAAATGGGAGTTTAGTGTAATTTGCTCCTTTGAAGTAAAATAAATACTAATACATTAGACTTTTTTTTAGGCTCGCATTAATAAAAACACAATTAATTTTTTTTTATTGTGCAATTTTTAGTTTTATCAATGAAAATTTTTGACTCCGCCCACGGCTTTTCTCTATTGTGTTTGTGGGTATTCAAAGATTCCTTCTTTCTAATCATAATTGAATTGAATGGACCTTATTATGATCATTGATGATGAGTGTGGGAAACAAATTCCACTCAACCCATCTTTGGAATCTTCATACTCATGGTTCATCATAGTGTATGTATGCACAATTGTGACAAATTACCAAAATAACCTTTCATCTTAGGTCAAGTGAAGTCAAAACGAAATAATGATGAGGTGTTTTACTATTTAATCATTGGATGGAAATTGGGCTAATTTCATTGCTCATCTTTGACATATTGAAAAAAAAAAAAGGACAAAAACTTAGGTGAGAATAAAGGGATCCGTCTCATCTCATGGTAGAGACGGGTCATTTTTGGCCCATGACCCGACCCACGAACCGGCTCCATGGCCCATGGGGCGACCCTGCCACGTGGCAGCCTCTCATAGGTCCATTTTTTTTCTTTGGGGTTTTTTTTTTCGGTTTGTCAAAAGTAATAGTTACTATAACTAAATGTAACAGTTTGTATACATAAAAGTAATGCATATATACAAAAAAAGTAACAGTGTTTTTTTTATGTTTTCTTCGTTTGCCAAAAGTAATACTTATTACAACTAAAATGTAACGAACGTGTTACTTATATGTAACAGTGTTTATACATAATTGTAACACATATGTATAGAAAAAATAATAATTCAACCATTTACATTTTTAGAGCTAAAAACACTTGATTAGTATTACATGTAAAAGTATTACATTATCTATAGAAATATGTTATAATTTTTTTTTATTAAAGTGTTACATTTACTTGTAAAAACAATTACATTCATGTATATAAGTTGTTACTTTTCAAATGTTACTTTCTTTCAAAAAATTAAATCAAAATACACAATATTTTATATTTTTGCAAAAGCACTATTACATTTCAGTATAAATGATAATTACATTTAGATATTGTTTGGGTTACACGTAATTATAGTTAGTATTACATTTGAAAAAATGGGTAAAACGAATTTTTGTTTTTGTAAAACAGGTATTACGTTTACTTATGAGCAATGTTACTTTATATGTATACAGTCATTACATTAAGTTATGGTAACTATTAGTTTTGGTAAACGACAGAAAAAAAAAAATAAAAAAAATTGGCCAATGGGTGGTTGCCACGTGGCAAGACCGGGTCATGGGTCAAAAATGACCCGTCTCTACCATGAGACGAATCCCCTTGTTCTCACAGGAGACTTGCTCAAAAAAAATTGTCCTTTGAAAATCTCAATTCGTAACACTGCCCTCTTTGTATCAACTTCATGTAAATCAAATAATTATATTAACATTGAGTCTCTACACTGTATAGTTCAAAAATTAGATTAATCATTTTAGAGAATTACGGTAAAATAATGATGTCAAAATCTCAAAAAAACGCGTTTTTTCTAAGCTTACAAAAACGTGTTTTCGACATACCAGTGTTAGTGTAAGAAAGTGCCAGTGTATGAATATAAAGTGCCAGTGTAGAAAGAGCTAGTGTTTGCATAAAAAGTGTCAGTGTAAAATAGTGCTAGTGTCAGTGTATGTTGAAGCCTCATATATCCCACATCAACTTGGAGAGTAAAATTGATGAACTATATAGATTGGCTAACCTCACCCCCTTAACAAGGCCTTTTAAGGGGATGAGGACCCAATTCTAATATGGTATCAGAGCCGGCCCAAGTTGATGATGGACTTGAGTTAACCCGTGTTGGGTGCCCTAGAATCGGCCTACACGTGAGGGGGCGTGTTGAAGCCTCAGTGCCAGTGTCAAAAAATGTCAGCGTTGGGAGTAAAAAAAAGGTGTCAGTGTTAGTGTAAAAAGTATCAGTGCTTGTGCATGTATTATTAACTGTCAGTGTAAAAAATGTCAGTGTTAGTGCAAAAAAGTATCAGTGTAAAGAGTGCCCGTGAAGTCAGTGTATGTGTGTTTATGTGCGAACGGCGAAAAAATAGTTTTTCCTTGATTTTAAGAAAAATGTGTTTTTCGTATGACCAAATAATGATTTAGTTTAAATGGAATCTATAAATCTATATATATATATATATATATATATATTAAAGTTGGTGAGGAGGGCTATGCCTTTGACACATAGACAAACATAGGTTAAAGTTTCATTTGTGTGAAGCCACATCATCACTATCCTAAATATGCGTGACTTTTGATATTCTCATTATTAGCTAATACTATTAGCTCATAATAATAGTTATGATATGAGTTAACTATTACTATTAATAGTAATAGTTAACTATAATAGCTACTATACAAGTTAACTATTACTATTAATAGTATTAGTTAACTATAATAGTTACTATAGTAGTTAACTATTACTATTAATAGTATTAGTCAACTATAATAATTACTATAATATATAACTATTATTATTAATAGTATAATTAACAATAATAGTTACTATACAAGTTAACTATAATGGTTACTTTATAAATTAACTATTACTATTAATATTATTAGTTAATCATAACAGTTATAATATATGTTAATTTTTACTATTAATAGTATTAGTTAATAATAGTAGTTACTATATAGGTTAACATTATTATTAATAGTATTAGTTAATTATAATAGTTACTATAAATATTAATAAGTATTATTAATAGTATTAGTAATTGATATTATTATATAGATTAATTTTTACTATTAATGGTTTTTAGTTAAGATGATGTTTACTATTTTAGTTAACTATAATTAAAAAATTATTTTTCATATACAATATATTTATATTATAAAAACTGTTATGCTACTTTATTAAATAAAAATATAAAAAAGTAAAATGCAAAAAAAAATAACAAATTAGTTACCCGAGAGCACGGGTTACCCACTAGTTAACAAAATGGCTAGTGACATTTTCCTAACATGGACATTGGAATTAACAGAAGAAAATTACTTCTACTACTTATTATGCCTAAATTCTTTTTCTCAAGCTAGTTGCACTTAGCTTTTGAATTATTATTATTATTTTTATTTTTTTTATTTTGGTGAGGGCATGAAAGTTGTACCACACTAAGTAGAGCTTATCTAAATGGCCTACACCTAAACTAAAGCATAGAACTCTTATCAGTTAATCATTAGGTCTCCCACTAAACACAAAATTAAAACCATTGTTTAATCACTACTTTAGTAAAACAAAGAGAATCAATTAAATGATCTAGGGGCTTCCCTGGTAGTTAAACTCTCAATGAAGCAAGATATAGCAGTCAAGAGTCAAAGATACAGGTGTACAATAGAGATGAAAGAATAATAATAGCGACACAAAATAGTTATAAAAAATCTTATGTTTAATAATTTATTGGTGTTTTTAATTAAAGTGTGGCGGGTCTACTATCGATGAAATCAATAAAATATCGCTAACTTATATTATGAGTTTATGAACAAAATTTTATAATTTTATTTTGTGCTCCTCCTAACGTTACTCTAAAATTACGAGGAAAAGGAAACAAATATTGGAGGCCCCTCGACCCACCAAACAGGGGGTCATTCGGATAAAGATCAGTAAATTAGGATAACTGGAGAGAATATTTTGAATTTTATTCACTCGATTATCAATTACTCCTTCCGTCTCATATTTATCGCTACTTATTTCTATTTGGAGATTATATGGTTGGGCTGAATCAATCGGATGCTAAGACTTATTTAAGTTCTAATGTTGCTTGCCATATTGATGAAAATCTTGAGTCGTTGAATGATCTTCACACTCCAGAGTTCATAAATAATATTTGTATATCTGGGCTTCCTAATCACTCATTGACTTTGAAAGTTGGAACGCCGGTTATGTTGTTGAGAAATATTGATTCTTCACTTGGTCTTTGCAATGGAACGTGTTTGATTATCACTAGACTTGGAAATCATGTTTTAGAATATGAGGTCATTTCATCCGGTGAAGTTGGGAAAAAAGTGTTGATTCCTAGAATGTCTTTAACACCATCAGACACTAGAATTCCATTTCGTTTTGAGAGGAGGCAATTCCCATTAATGATTTCGTATGCAATGACTATCAACAAAAGCCAAGGACAATCATTATCTTTTGTTGGTCTTATTCTAAAAAGGCCTGTATTTTGCCATGACCAACTTTATGTTGCTTTCTCAAGAGTAAAAAATCCAGATGGGCTTAAAATTATGATTTGTAATGATGATCAAGATCCTAGAATTTTTACAAATAATGTTGTTTTTAAGGAAGTTTTCCATAATGTTTAAATGTACTAATTATTATTTAATGCATGTGAACTAGATTTGCAACATCACCTTCTCTTATGCATTTTTATATCATACACAACGCCAAGGGACGGTCTTCTTTTTTTAACAATCTTAAGTTTCAGCGTGCAATGATAGATTGCACAAAAAAAAATCGGAGGTGAATATTGTATCGTTAGTAATAATTGGACCAAATATACCACTTATGAATGCCCCCTTAACCCATGTAGGTGCAGAAAAGTCAAAAGTCCGTGTAATGAACCATGTAGGGTATTTTCAACATGTTCTTGATTTCACTGTCTCTGGCAACTATGATGCTAAGGTTAGAGGTGAACATTGGGGGATTGAGGTTTATTTTAAGAGGCAGCTAAATTTACATGGAATCCTTGATGCCGGGTTGGATGAAAAGTACCATTCTATCAAGAGTTCAATTGATAAGGATGGTAACGGGAATGCAAGTAGTTCATCCAATAATTAGGCTACAGGCTACGGGTAATGGAGGGTCTAATAGTTGTTGTCGTATTTTTCTTTTCTTTATGCCTTATATAAATTGATTTTTAAGTTGTATTGTAATATATTAATTAATTTTTTATTTTGTGTGGTTTATATAGTGATAATATTAACAATTATTTAAGTTGAAAAGTGTCGTGATCGCACGGGTATTACACTAGTTTGGATAACGATCAGTAAATTAGGATAACTGGAGAGAATATTTTGAATTTTATTTACTTGATTATCAATTACTCCTTCCGTCTCATATTTATCGCTACTTATTTATATTTTGAGTGTTCCATACTTATTGCTATTTAACTAAAATGTTCATTTTTTTTCTCTCTTATCCACTCACAACAACTATCCACTAACTTATTTTCTCTTTCCTACGCACTCATAATACTTACTTTTCGGGCAAATAGCACATTAGTGCCCCCAAAGTTTCATATGAGTTGCAATTTAGGTCCTCATGTTCCAATTTTGGCAATTTTGTGCCTAATGTTACCTTTTGTGGCGAAATGGGTCTTTTTTGGATGGTCATGGATGGAAGCTAACGAAATTAACGAAAAATTTAACGAGCTTCTTTAAAAATTGCATTTCTTACCCATAAAGTTCAATAATTATTTATGTCGACCCCATTTTGTTAAAAACTTTACAACTCCTAAAATTATATATATATATATATGCACACATTATATTATATTAATAAAATAATGTATATTTTAATTAACCCAAAAAACCATAATAATATCAAAGTAAAATATTGTTTATCATTTAAAATAATAATTTTTTTGTATAGTAGTAAAAATTATAAAAATAAAAATACCTTACACTAAAGTCATTTATAATTCTAATTCCTTAAGTAAGGGGCTAAAATTATGTTTAGAAAAAAAAAGTAAAGGGCTAAATTTAGATATTAGTCCATAGTATAGCCTTAAAAAACTTCTTTTAACCTAAATTTGCTTGAAAAAAGAAAATAAAAAATCAAACCTAAACATCTACCTACTTCGTCTCCTTCCGCCCACCCCACCCACCCACCTACACACACATACACCAGCCACCGGCCACCTTCACATCTCTTCTTCTCTCATGCTTTCTCATACTCCCACAACGCCGACTTGCCTTTCTGGGTAAGAAATGCAATTTTTAAAAAAAGCTTGTTAATTTTTTCGTTAATTTCGTTAGTTTCCATCCATGATCATCCAAAAAAAACCCATTTCGCCACAAAATGTGAACATTAGGCACCAAATTGCCAAAATTGGAACATTAGGACCTAAATTGCAACTCATATGAAACTTTGGGGCACTAATGTGCTATTTGCCCCAAACTTTTCCAACATACTCCCTCCATCCTTCTTTAACTTACAAATTTTGGGTTGAGCACATTATTTAAGGAAAAAGTGAAAAAGTTGATGTGTTATGAGTGTAGATAGTTGAGAGAGAGAGAGAAAGTGCGGTAGAAAATAGTAAGTGGATAGTTGTTGTGAGTATGACAAGTAGGTCCCATTATTTTAAAAGTATTAAAACATTTTCTTTTTGGGACTTTGTAGATTAAAGTGGGACAACCAAAATGGCAAATTTTGTAGATTAAATAGGGACGGAGGGAGTATTTTCTTAATCTCCGATTCCCCCTGCACTCTCATTTGGTAGCAGTAAGTATGAGATGGAGGGAGTACATGAAATTTTGGGAAAAATAGTTTATTTATTTATAAGTTATAAAATATTATATTTTTAAATTAATGTTTTAAGACTAACAAAATAATGTATATTTGTCTTTGAGATTGTAATCTTTCTTTAAAACTCTTAGGCCTTGTTTGTTTTTTTCATTCAGATCTTAATGGAGTATGAATGCCTAGCGAATCAGACCTTAGCCAAATTTTGAGTGTTTGGTTTTTTTCAGCTTTCAGATCTAATTGCCTCTTATTAGCCACTTAATATTCAGATTCAAAATGAAGGCTTAATGGTTCAGACATGTGTATCTAGAGTCACTACATAATTGTCCTCACAAAATTTTGATAATCCCAATACTACCCCTGGCATTTGTGCTCGCTTTCACTCCTTTTCTTCATCAGCGTTCCTTTTTTCTCCCTCTCTCTATCACCGTCTTTCCAGGGCCGCCGAACTTCTCCTCCGACCGGTTGCCTTCTCCGACCAGCCTCCTCTGCCCGATCACCTTCTCCGCCCCGTCGTCTCTGTTTCCTTCTTCCGTTTTTCTTACCTTCTTCTGAGATCTGTAATTTCAGGGAACATAACGACGGGACGCAATCGAGGAAGGCGTTATTGAGATATGGGTGTCTGAATCTAGGTTTTTCCAAAGTAAAGTATCTTAATTTTCCTTTGGGATTTCGTTTTTGATTTTGTCTTCTATTTCTTTTTCTATTTTTTTGTGTGTGAAATTAATGGTGGAATTTTGAATTAATTTGAAATTGTTCAAATCCTTGTTTGGCCTACAGAGAGCTGAGTTCTTGTAATTTAGGTTTCTATAGAGAATCTATCAATGTTACACTAGTGTATTTTTGATTTTGTTTGATTTCATTTCACCATTGTTGCTGGTGTTCCACATTCATTCTGCCAGTGCATTTGTAAAGATGTGACTTTTTGGAAATATTTAGGTCTTTGTTTTTAGAGAGATTTCTTTTCCATTTAAATATATTACATTTTCCTTTAAAAATAAATAAATTAATTCAATACTTTTCAAGGTTACAATGGGAATGTAAAATATTTGCACATATTCAGTCAGTTCATTCAGTGATGCTACCAAACAATTTTGAAAAATTAAAATTCAGTCTTCAGACGCTGCCTCTTATTAGTTCAGACGTGAAATCAAATTTCAGTACTTAACACTTAAAAAAACAAACGCCACCTTATCAGGAGAATATTTTGAATTTTATTTATTCATGACTAGATATGACTAACCAAATAGTAATGTTTATTGATTACATTTGGTTCCTTATATTATGTCTTAGAGCATCTCCAATGGTTTAGTGCATAATTTGCACCAAAACTTTAAAATGGTGCAATTTTAACATTAATATCTCCTTCCATCTCCAACGGTTTGCTTCAAATCTTGCACCAAATAAGAATATTCTTAAAATATTCCTTATTTTTTTCAATTAAAATATTTTTCCTTAATTTTTATTATTGTTAATATTATGATTTAAATTATATTATACTATGAAATATTATACAGTAAAATTAAAGAGTTAAATAATTAAACACGACAATTAACAAATATAAATAAATGCTTAAATTTTCTCAAAAAATAAAAATAAAATAAATAACATTAAGTTATAATATCTCAAAATAAATATTTAAATTTTGTCAATTTTATTATGTGAATAAAAATAAATTTAAAATAAAAAATGAGCATTTATTTTAAAACGGAGGGAGTATTATACATTTAGATATAAAAAGGAAAATTTTAAAGATGGGAAAATGGAATGGCACAGGGATAAATATGTGTCAAATTTGAAGCATCATTTTGATTGCTTCATAATAGCGCACACTATAGAGTCATTGTTGGAGTTGTATTTTGCGCTAAATGTAGAGTAATAGAGTTCGGTTGGAGTTGGTCTTAACGAGCTTAATTTTCATTTCCATTTCGGGATATAACCGCATTTTCTTTATTTCAACGAGTTGAAATCTTTTGTGCTACTTTGTGTACCACACTCTATATTAGTAGTAATCTAACGGTTCACAATTATCAGGAGTGACATCATGTTGATATTATCAAAATATGTAGACCGTTGGATTACAAATAATACAGAGTGTGATACACAAAGTGGTACAAGAGATCTCGACTCCCTTTCAACTCACTAACTTTGAGCTATCATATTTATAACATCCAACATTCAGCTTATAAATTAAATATATAAATATACCAATGTTCTCATGAAATAGAACACGAACCTACGGTATTCTATGTCAAACAATGCTCAATTTTCTTCACACATAACATATTTTTCTAACAAATATTGAACTTGAATAGCTACAATGTTGCTATTCAGTTGAGTATTATATTATGCAATCCTGTGGGAAATATTGAATTGTTGATAACTGTTGTGTTTGTATTAATGACTTTCTTCATTTAATAATTATGTGAAATAGATCATGCAAACATGAAGAAAGATGCACTCAACCGGTTGTAGTTTCAACAAAGAAACTACATTTATACCCACGGAAAAAACATGTACAATCCGTTTCAATTGGAACAATCTCTCCTTACTTAGGCAGTATGTTTGGCAAAATAAAAGAGTGTGTTTTGCAAAAATGAAATAATACTGATGTTACAAAAAAGTTCCCATCCGCTCAAAATGAGATAATTTTGGGGGAAACTAGTTCCTCCATAAGTTATAAAAAAATCCTGTTTTTATAGGGGTAAGGTTTAGTGTTTAAGGTTTAGAGTTTACGGTTTAAAGTTTAGTGTTTAAGAGTTAAAAAAAAAGACTTTTTTAACTTATGTCTTAAAAGTTTACAAAGTCTTTATTATTTTTTTTTTTTTTTAAATAAAATAAATAGGCATTGGTTTGATTAGGGAATCAAGGATTACATACATTAAAAAAAAAAGAATTTCATAAAGACATTGGTTTGATTAGGAACCAAGGATTACATTACATACTTTATATAGATTGAATCCCTTTTGATAACACGTGTAACGGGTCAGCTCTGATACCATGATAAAGTCTGAGGTTCCACCCAAAACTAATTGGCAATGAGAGGAGTAGCCCATGATTTTTATATTGCCAAAGCATAGCTTGTTAATTCCCGATATGAAATAATTGTCTTAACACTTTTTTTGTTTCATATCATGGGCACTATTTGCGCACACAGGAAAAATAAGTAGAGTTGGAAAATCTCCAAAATCCCTCTGTTATCTCTCTGCAACATAGTAGAAAATACAGAGAGAGACAAAGGGACAGGAAAGACAAGGGCAGTTGCACAACAGTGAGGAATTTTATTTTATTTTCTTTTCTTTCTTCTATCCCTTTCTCCATTACATTTCTGCTTCCTTTCCTTTAATCCCGATTAAAGTAGCCACTCTTTTCTCCTGCAAAAGCCACTCCCCCTATTTAACTCTCTCTTTTTATGTGTAAATAAAAATCACAAAAAAGTGCCACAAAATGTGGGTTACAAAATGATGTGTCAAAATTCTATTGGTGTTTTAAATTAGAGTGTGCCGGGTCCATAATCGATGCAACCAATAAAATGTCGCCACCTCACTTTGTATCCATGATTTTGTAAACTTCTTTTATACCCCCAGCATTGCCTCTCTCTTTATATATATATATACTCTCTCCGTCCCAGCTAGGGGTGGAAATGGTTCGGTTTAGCTCGGTTTGAGGTAATTTAGAAGCCAAACCGCTATACATCTGTTTGGAGAAATCCCAAACTGAGCTGAACCACAAAATAGTCCAAGCCGAGCTGAGCTAAACCATCACGGTTCGGCTCGGCTCGGTTTGAACCACGGTCTGATTTTACGGTTTAAACCGTAGCTTAAACCGCGGTTTGAACCACAACTCTTACACCATACTATCTCCGAAATTTGTTGTAGCAGGATTTCCTAGGATTGTCATGGTCAACTTTCATTTGATGCGTTAATATTGAACTAATTAATCATTAAAAATTAATCTTGTTGTCATACTGATGAGAAATTAGGATTTTAACTGGTTGAGGTTATGATATGCATGATGAATGGATTGACTGGGAAGAAAATGCAGAAGATATTTAAAGCTCTTGTTCCAGAATCTGTGTATAATGATGCTCGTAATTTTGTGGAATATTGTTGCTTTAGATTCTTGTCCAGAGATAGTTCTGAAATTCATCGTTCCCTCAAGGTTTGTGGACTAAATTTAATCAATGGTCCATATATGAGTTCTATGGTTCAGCTAGCTCGGCTTCACGGTTCAGCTCTACGGTTCGGCTCGTGGTTCAGCTCGAAACGGTTTGGCTTGAAGGGTCAGACCGTGAGCCGAACCGTGTGGTTTATCAATTTTCGAAACCGAGCTGAACCGCATAAGTTTAAAAACCGAGCTAAACCGCACGGTTTGGCTCGGCTCGGTTCCGAACCGCGGCTTGAGCCGAACCATTTCCACCCCTAGTCCCAGCATAATTAGGACTAAAGGAGTGAGCACATTAATTAAGAAAAATATAGTGTCTGTGTGGCAGAAAATGAAGAGAGAGAATGAGTGGGGTAAATAGTAGTGTTGATTGAATAAATTGAGTGGTGGAAAACGAAGAGAAAGAATAAATGAGATTAAATGGTGGGATTGGTTGAACATAAATATATTAAAATATTTTTATTTTAGACAGTTTCAATTGTTTTGGGATATCGTAAAAAGGAAAGATATCCTATTTATGTTGGGACGGAGAGAGTATATTCCTATATATTTCTCTCACTATCTCAGTAGTATACTACTCCATTCATTTCAAATTATCTGTCGCTTTAGGAGTAAAAAATTGTTTCAAAATATCTGTTGTTTTATTATTATCAATGCACTTTTACCATTTTGTCTTAATTATACCCTTATTTATTAATGATGGTGAAAGTATCTCTTATGCAAGCATTTAATCACTTAGAAAGTTGAATTATTTAGGGGCAAATGAGTCTTCTTAACATACATTAATTAATTTTTTTAATATATGTGAAAAAGTCTAAAGCGACAAATATTTTGAAACGGAGGGAGTATAGGGAGTATAGTAGTAGTAGGATCTTTGAATTGCTTTCTGGGTATTTTGAGGGCAAGGCAATGAAAGCTGTCTGTTTCCCTATACAATAATAAAAAAGTCTTGATTTTGGCAGTAGCCCTCATTTATTAAGGGCTATTTGGGTCTTTTGTTAGTTAGTGATAGATGTAGAGTGTGTGTGTGTGTGTGTGTGTGTGTGTTATATAAGGGCATTCAATTTTACTGCCAATCTTGGAAAACAACTCTCTGTAATCTTCCCCAACTTGCAAGCTGTATTTACTAAATCCATGTCACCATTTTAAGAAAAGAAAAGGTTCTACATAAATACACACAGAGAGAGAGAGAGAGAGAAGGGTTAAAGACAGAGGCTTTGTTTTGTGTATTATTATTATTAGGAAAGGGAAAATAAGCAAAAAATGGTTCCAAGCACACAAGCAGAAGAAGCCATAGTGGCTGTGGAAATGAAGAAAGGGGGTGGTGATCAAGAAGATGAGAGAGAAGAATTAGGGGTTGATCAGTCAATGTCTAGCTTCAAAAGCTTTCTTTGGCATGGTGGCTCTGCTTATGATGCCTGGTTCAGCTGTGCATCAAATCAGGTAAATTACCCAAGCACCCACTAGAAAATAATCCAAAATTCTTCCTGGTTTTCTTTTCTTGCAAAAAGATTTCATTTTTGATGGTCCTTTTTTTTTTTTTTTTTTTTTTTTTGAATTTTTCAGGTGGCACAGGTTCTGCTCACTTTGCCATACTCTTTCTCTCAATTGGGTATGCTTTCAGGGATACTACTCCAGGTCTTCTATGGTGTGCTTGGTAGTTGGACTGCCTATCTCATCAGTGTTCTATATGTTGAGTATAGAACCAGAAAAGAGAAAGAGAATGTCAGCTTCAAGAATCATGTTATATACAGGTAATTAGCCTTTTGTTTTTCAGAGAAATGTACAACCTTTGAGGCAAACTGTACAACTGAATTCAGCCTCAGTTGGAAATACTTGGCATTTACTTACATGTATACTTATGTGTATGTACAGTGGTTTGAGGTTCTGGATGGGTTATTGGGACCACGTTGGAAAGCAGTGGGACTGGCTTTTAATTGCACTTTCCTCCTATTTGGTTCTGTTATACAGCTTATAGCTTGTGCAAGGTGGGATTTTATTCAAATTTTCTTGAAATTGGTAGACAATTTGAGTTGATTTTTGTTTAAGTACTCTGAATTTCATTGGTTTTTGATCATTCTACAGCAATATATACTACATAAATGACCATTTAGACAAGAGGACATGGACATACATATTTGGGGCATGTTGTGCAACAACTGTGTTTATACCATCATTCCATAACTATAGAATTTGGTCTTTTCTTGGACTTGGGATGACCACTTACACTGCTTGGTATATGACCATTGCAGCCTTTGTACATGGCCAGGTACTTTTAATCAACATGATCATCATACTGTCTTGATATTCTTTTTATTGATTTAACTTACCCCCCTTTTTGTTTTAATTTTTTTTTAAATTGTTATTCAGGTTGAAGGAGTCGTTCACTCGGGTCCAACAAAGATGGTTCTTTACTTTACAGGGGCCACCAATATACTCTACACTTTCGGTGGCCATGCCGTTACTGTGTGAGTCATTTTTTCTTCTACTAGCCACTTTTGGACTGCAAATAGTATCAACCTTGTCCAATAATTGGAGTAAAGAGTCTACTATGTAAATTGTCTATGCATATTACTACCTCCGTCCCCGCTTGAAGAGGTTAATATTCCTTTTTGGGCTGTCTCACTTGAGCGGTAACTTCGATTTGTGGTCTATTTTTTCAACCAATTGACTATACTAACCTTCCTTCCCACTTGGTTTGAATCAAATGTTCACTCATTATTTTAAATTCAAACTTTTTTAGGGCAGTTAAAAAAAATTACTAAGTCATCAACAACTTTCTTTAATTTGAGTGTATACTGAACCCCTCATCTTGAAGAGAGACATCTGGATATAGTTTTTTGGGAGCACCACTAAGGGGAAAAGCTATTTTTTACAGATGAAAAGTTGGGGATTAAACTATTTACATAAAAGTAATTAAATATAGCTCATTGAGGCCAAGCCTTCACAGAGCTGTTGTAATCATACTTATCTTGCCTATTTATTTCGTACCGAATCTATTTCCTATGTCTGCGCCACCTGTAGTTAGTTAGTCGAATTCATGAAACACATACATATACTATAATACACTAAACCTTGACAAGGTTGTCAGGCCATAAAAAACAGCAAATAATAGAGGTGCTTGTCGCAGTGGCATCAGAGATTGTGATATCTCAGGCATAGCCTTAACGGTGCATTTTTAAAAATTTCAAATCAGCACATCTCTTTATCAAACAAATATATATCTCTAAAACATATCAAAACTTAAACCATAATTTTGTGTTCGTCTTGTATGAACTCACCACTCTCCAAATAATGATTATAAGTTTCTGTCATTTGATCAAATCAGAATGCTACTGCTTTGTCACTCTCAATCCGTAACTGTACCACATGGCTTGTGGACCCTCTTGTCTTTTTGTTGATTTGGATTTTGAAGAGGTAAAAAATAAGGCATGTTTTTTTTTATAAGCATGTTTAAATGGTACATAATGTGAAGTCTCTTATATTTACAGGGAAATAATGCATGCAATGTGGAAGCCACAGAAATTCAAGTACATTTACTTGTTTGCAACGTTCTATGTATTCACCCTCACACTTCCGTCAGCTTCTGCTGTATATTGGGCTTTTGGCGACCAACTCCTCAACCATGCTAATGCTTTCTCGCTTCTTCCGCGCACTCGCTTCCGTGATGCAGCCGTCATCCTCATGCTCATTCACCAGGTCTTGCATAATACTCTGTGTCCCGGAAAGTTTTTCTCATTTTCACTTTTTATAGTCAACACAAATGAAATTTTGACCAAACATTGATACTCATCCTAATGAAATTCTAAAAAAATGTAATTGATAAATCATTAAGTGATTTCTTAATAACAATTTTTAGAATTTCAATGTGATCATTAGATTGACACCAATGTATGGCCAAAGTTAACGTGAGTTGACCACAAAAAGTCAAATGAGACAAACTTTCCGGGACAGAGGGGGAATATCACCTTATATCCTACTTTGATACGCCTAGCATTACTTGCTTTTATTATATTATATTCGGAGGCCCTAAAAATTCATGATGAGCACAGTAAGTGTGAGTATTTGGTTATGCAGTACAGTTATTGGCCTCGTATTTTCATGATCCACAATTGATTTTTTTTTAGTTATTTATTTTTTATTTTTTTTGCAGTTTATAACATTTGGTTTGCTTGTACGCCGTTGTACTTTGTGTGGGAGAAAGTGGTGGGGATGCACGATACGAAAAGCATATTCTTGAGGGCACTGGCTAGGCTTCCAGTGGTAATACCAATCTGGTTCTTGCCATTATATTTCCATTCTTCGGGCCTATCAATTCAGCTGTGGGGGCTCTTTTGGTCAGCTTCACCGTCTACATCATCCCTGCTCTAGCACATATGCTCACTTATAGGAAGGCTTCAGCTCGGCAGGTAATCCATTAATTCTCAACTTTTAAACCTCTTATTTCATTCTTACTTAGGGGTGTTTGATGTATTAAGCACTTGATACTTGATGCTAAATAGATTGCAAGGTATAATTTGGAGGTAGGGTGCCTTGATAACATTGAGCTCTACATGTTGAAAGTTCCGTGAGGCTCTTATTGGTTAAGCAACGATTTTGATTCTCAATCATTAAGAGCCTCATGTAACCTCCAACATCTAGAGCTAAATGTCATCAAAGGCACATTACCTTCAAATTATGCCTTGCAATTTATTAAGCATCAAGCATCAAGTGCTTAATACATCAAACATCCCCTTAGTTTTCCTTGGCATTTTCTGTCCGTGCCCCAAAAATAGCATCAAGGCACGCTTCTTACTAATGGTAAAGCTAACGTCTTTTAGATTAGCCCTCCTGCCACCTAGAACGTGCTCCGAAAATTGACTATGAAAGCTCTAGAAAGGGTAGAGGGATTTTATGAATATTGGAGCAACTTAGTTTCAACTTTTTTTTTCTGATTGTGGAAAAAAGAAAAACAGATAATTTTTATTGGTAAGAAAGTTCAAACAAGTGTCTTCACGAAGTTTTAATGTAATTGTACTTCAAATAATGAAACTACAATGCCAATCTTACGTACTTTTAGTAGGTTTTTGGAGTAGTACTACAAAAAACCAAAGAAATTGAGCAAGTGTCATTTCAATTTTTTATCGGTTAAAGGTTTTATTTTCGCTATTTTAATTACTCCTTACAATTTTTGGAGGAAAGAAACAAAATATCATTTGATGGACGAGGAGGGATTTAACCATACTTGTCTGGGACATAAATTGAATAGCATACACAGCTAGGAATGGACTTATAGAAAAATTACTCAGCATGTCTGTGATGTTAAAAGTAAGTACTCCATTCATTTAGGAAACACACACCCCCAAAAAAAAAAAAAAAAAAAAAATTATATAAAGAGTTCCCTTATCTTAATGAATTGCATTGTTTGTCAATGGTATCGGCTGCCATTGTCGGTGTTCAATCCATCAAATAGAGTTAAGCCAAGTAACATTGCAAAGGCATAATGATAGTAGGGTCGGGATATCCCCGCCATCACAGATGGTTCTTATTTACCGTACACTAATAATATAAAGGACAGTTGTCGTTTGTGGCATTTCCTCGTCAATCTGTTATATGCAGCAGTCACTCCTATATTATTGTACGAACAATTCCCAGATTTGAGCTGGCTATCTGACCCATTGCATTTCGGTATTTATTGGCCACATTTTGGATTCAATAGCACCCTACCATATGTGAATCTGTAGAGACTAAACCTCCTGTAACACTTTTGTGTACAATATTGTGTATACTCACTGGTGATCCAACATTTATGAGCTACTGTATTAGGTATGATAGTGGTACACATTGTGGTATAGAATAGTGGTATAGGAGATTTGGGATCGAATCTGTCTATGTTAGTTCTAATATAACATGGTATTACTTGTGGACCCCGACCCTCCCCTGGACCTCACGCATAGTATGAGTTTTTTTCATCATCAGGTTGCCCCTTATTACTTGTTTGTACTACCTCCGTCCCAAAATGAATGTCCAAAAAATAATAAAAATCAAAATTGCTCTTGATCAATAGCAAGTTTACATTCATTCTGAGACGGAGGTAGTAAAATATAGTATTAGCCTAAGGTTGTCAAAAGAGGTGACTTTGCTACAACGCTTAATATATGGCTACTTTTGTTTGTTACTTGCAGAATGCAGCAGAGAAACCGCCCTTCTTTCTACCGAGCTGGACAGCCATGTACATAGTCAACATATTCGTAGTCGTGTGGGTGTTTGTGGTCGGATTTGGATTCGGAGGGTGGCCAGCATGACCAACTTCATCAAGCAAGTCGACACGTTTGGTGTATTTGCTAAGTGCTACCAATGCAAGCCCCCATCACACAAAGCACATCACTAATTAAATTAAAATTATATATTTTTTTTCGCGTCGTTTTAACTGTGGATTTGGTTTGTAACTTTGTATCATAGATGGGGAGTTATAATTATCTTTTCCGCTGCAATATGCTGTCATTTTGCGCTCCAGGCCTTTAGTATATGGTAGATCAAAATTTATTTTTGTGGTATTCTGATTATTACCCTTTTATAATTTGTCATTTTAACTGTCAAATGTGTTTGTGTTTTCCAAAAAAATAAAAAAAAAATGTTGTCAAATGTGTGTGTAAAATGAACTGGCTCAAGTATGGTCCAGTTCTAAGTTACTGAATGAAGGAAGTTGCAGCTGGCAAGTTACATTAGAGATACAGTGACTGCAAGCATTGTAATTTCAACAAAGACAAGTAAAATTTATACGTACTGTATCTTCTTAGAATTAGAGATAGGGTTAGAAGAAGCGAGAGGCCCGAGTGTTAGCATGGGCTGGATTGGGCCGGTAATGGACTATGTTGGAGGTTCCACCTTAAAACCAATTGGTGGTAAGGGGAATAACTCCTCAAGTTTATATACCGGTCCATGTTTCTCTCTTTAGAAGATGTGGGATAATTGTCTTTTACACGCCCCCTCACGTGTAGCCGGGCTTTGCCAAGGCTTACAACGTGGACTTGTGAATCGGGTGGCGCGGAGCAGAATCGTGGGCCGTTGGGCCTGCACGTGTCCCATGTAGAAGCAGCGGAAGTCAGGCCACCATAGATCGGTGGCTCTGATACCATCTTAGAATTAGAGATAGGGTTAGAAGAAGCGAGAGGCCTGAGTGTTAGCATGGGCTGGACTGGGCCGGCAATGGACTATGTTGGAGGTTCCACCTTAAAACTAAGGTGGAACCTCCAACATAGTCCATTGCCGGCCCAGTCCAACCCACGCTCTCACTTGGGCCTCTCACTTCTTCTTACCCCATCTCTAATTCTAAGATATCTGTATTATTTATTTGGCTAGAATAAAATCAAGTTAGTATCTTATAAGACAAAGTTGAAATGAGCCAAGGAAGTAATCACATTCTAAGTCTACTACTAGCAAACACTTTGATCTACATAAAAGAATTGACAAACCAATGGCCTCTTGGCCCAATGGTATCTGGGTCTGTGGGTAAGTGGATGTCTCAGGTTCGATTTCGCTAAGAATTGTACTAGACTAAGCAATAGATCTCTAATAGACTTAATAGGAGTTTGTAACACGATGACAATTGCATTGAATTAATGATACATAACTAGCCATCCCCAACAACAAGTGGCCTCCACATAGTGGAGGTCCTAGTTGGTTCCAATAGGGTTGCCTTGAAATGAATGATTAATCTTAAAAAAAAAGGGGGGGGGGGGGGGGGGGGGGGGGGGGAGGGGGATAGAGGGACTAAAAAGAGCAAACGAATATTCTCAAACTGTGAGTTGATTTGTCAAACTATATAATTTTCCGTTGCAAAATAAAATGACAATGTTAATTTTTTTGAATAAAAATAAAACTAAAAATAGACATTCATTTTAATATGGAGGGATGACTTTATTTCAGTTATTTGCATTACGTTGAAATTATACTAAATTTGTTATTTACTTTTCTAGACTTTTAAAATTACGAGATACACAGTTCGATATGCAAACTCGCTAGTTTATTCCAATCGGTTCACATTTAAAAGATTAATTAAATGTATTTTAATTTTTAAACATTCAATAAACTCGTATATTTCATCATTTCATCCAGTATTTCAACGTACTCCCCCATCTCAAAATACATGTTGTTTTGGGAGTTAATTTTTGTCTCAAAATACTTGTTGTTTTACTATTTCTAATGCTTTTTTGTGTTGCATATCAATTATACCCTTATTAATTATAGTGAACTATCTCTTATACAAGCATTTAATTACTTTAGGGGTATATGAAACTTTTTCACATGCATTAATTGTGCAAATACTCATAGACATCTATTTTGAGACGAATGGAGTATAAATGTATTATATTTCACTCGTCAAATCTACAGACCAGGGATGACAATATGTCCAAACCTGATTCGTATCCGGAACAATCCGCCCGCAACGGGGCGGGTTTGGTAGCACAATCCAACCCGCGGCGCCCCGCTCCTTCCCCGTATACGCAAATATGCTACCTATTTACTATTATGTCCCTAAACCCTTCACTTATTACCTTACTGCCTTCATATATAATACTCCCTCCGTCCCACCGAAAATTGCAAAACTTACCAAAATGGGCGTCCCATAGAAATTGCACATTCCATAAATGGAAATTTTTTTAATATTTTTTAATTAGTGGGTCCCACTTCTCATACTCACATCCACTAACCCACTAACTATTCTCTACCCCACTTTCTCTCTCCCACTCAACTATCAACACTCACAACACATCACCTTTTTCACTTTTCCCTTAATTCTTGTGCCATGATTTTTTTTTGCAATTTTCGGCGGGACGGAGGGAGTACATCTTTTTCTCAATTTTTAGGGTTAGAAATCATTTGCGTCGACATCACAGGCGTTTGGTGCGATTCCTTCAAGTCCCCTCTTCCAGTCTTATCTTCATTAGGTCACGTAAAGAAGAGGGATATAAATACTCACAATGCTTGCATTACCCATCAGAGGATGCAAAATAAACTCAAGAATGAGTAAATGCTCATCCTTAAATTTTTTCGTAGCCCCTACAAGAGATGTTAGCGCAAAAACAATACATGTATATAACATAAATTATTTATTGCACATATGGGGACGGAGTAAAACAAGCAAAGAAAAGTACTTTCCTTTTTCTTTTTTTTTTTATGTCCAGGGACTGATCTGGAATTTCTGAAAATCTGGGACTGTTTCTGGAATTTCTGAAAATCTGGGACTGTTCTAGAATTTCTGAAAATATGGGGCTGTTCTGGAATTTTTTGGAACACATGGACCATTTTGCAGTTTCAAAAGTGTAGGGACCAAACTGTAATTTCTGAAACTGAGGGACCAAACTGCAGTTCTGAAGTGCAGTTACCAAACTGCGATTTTTAAAACCAGCCCCAGTTTTTTCGTGTTTTTTTTTTTTTCATGTGACAATGATTGCTAATTATTAAAAAGAAAAGGTGTAATGATTGGTTAATAGTTAGGCAATGATTAGCAACCATAAAATTATCCTTTTTCCAAATTTGCAGCAATGTTTGGCGGCTTAAATGGATGCCTCGTACGAGACATTCCAGTCCAGACCCCAGATTCAGAATAGAACAGATTCAAAACAGAACAGTCCGAAAATTCACAGAAAAAATTCAATTTTTTTAATTTTTAGCAGAAAATTACAGAGATTAAAAACACCTAATTTGCACGCAAATCTAACCCACTTAAATTAATCCAAGCAGAGTCGCTACTGTTTGCATCCGGGAAGGAGATGATCCTCGCTTTTCTTTTTGATTTGAGAGTCGCCACCATGTTGTTTGAACGGAACACGGACCGTGAGATTCTTGAGTTCGGGGGTTAAGTTATGGATTGGGAAGGTCAATGAGCACACAATCCACCAAATCTAGGATTGGTCTTCCTTAGGTGTTTTTAAAAAATAAAGAACAAGTAATTAAAACAAATAAAGCCAATAATTAATTTCTTAATTATTGGAATGTCGGATCATGTGCTTCGAGACCATCTCCATGGATTGGAGAGGGTCTAGGCTGATCATTTTGATGGGATTACACTACTCTAAAACAAAGAATGAGATGAGAAGTAGAGATTAAAAGCGTAGGAGTTTACCTAAAGTGTTCTTGAGATTCCAATTGATGGCCTTGGCTAAGGCCTTGATGATCCAAGAGTTTTGTGATGATTTTCACTTTAAAAGATGAATTTTTGATGGTGTTTTAGTGTGAGGGGAGAGGAAAAACGGGATTCTTGAGAGAGAGACTGATTGGAGAGTTGTTAACCCCTTTTTGTGGTGAAAGACACTATTTTTATAGGTATTGGATTACTTAGGGACCAAGTCTAGGAGTCCTAAGTTTGGTAGGTTGTAGAGTCCTTATTTGGAGAGGTTAAAGGAGGTAGGAAATCAGTAGGAAACATCTAGGAAGTCTCCTAATTAGATGTTTCCCGGATTAGGAGAGTGTTGGCCAGAAAGAGATCGGGACGGAGAAGGAAACTTGATTAATCCCGAACAGTAGGAGATGTCTCGTACGAGACATTGATGTCTCGTACGAGGCATCCAGTAAAAAAGTACTATGTTGTCCTTCTATTAGTTTCATTTGTTCATTTTAGCCCCTAACTAACGAAGCCAGTTAAAAACTTAACGAAACATGATGAAACTAACGAGTTTTCATCAAAACACAAAGGCGAGGCACAAGAGTAGTGTAATCATAATTTGAGTTCAAAATGGGGTGTCTACAGGTAGTCTTCTCCTCGCCTCGACTTCGACAATAAGTAAATCTCTCTCTCTTTCTCTGTGTTTCTCTTTCTCTTTCTCTCTAATGTTAATTTCTGATATTAATAGACTCACTTGTTATCAATTCTATTCTTTGATGTTCATAGACTCAAGTTCGAATTAATTGTTAATAATCGAGTTTATTGCAAAACTGACATGCGTACTTTCAACTTTTATCAATTTGACTTGCAAACATCAAATGTGTATTGCGTACTTAATGTTTTGAAAATTTTGATACTACTTTTTTTAACACCCGTTAAAAACATAATGTGACTCCATATAAGGGATAAAAATGTAAGGAATAAAACTTAAAGTTTTAAAATATGAATGTAGTTTATAATAAATTAAGGAGGTGAAAGTGGTGTAAATTGGAAAATGTAAATTCATCTTCTTATCCCAATCCAATCGTCTTTCACCTGACCACCACCACCCGACCACCACCACCAACAACCACCACCACCAACAACCACCATCACCATCAATCTCCTTCTACACCAGTCTCATTCCACAATTAACCTCCATTTATATCAGTCTCACACAACCAATAACAGTCTCAACACTACATCAACATCCATCTCCAAAATCCTTAACACCCAATCAAACACAGACATCATCCAAATCTTCAAAAACTCATATTCAAACTCACACATACACCATAATGTAAAGATTTGAAACCCAAATATGATGTTAAACCCAAATTCAAAACTAATACACGGACCATGAAATAACATACAAAAATCTCTTTAGATTTGAAAAAAAAAAAAAAAAACAAAACGATTTCGGTACAAAATTCAAAAGACGAATCTGTTCTGGGGAGAGAAAGAACGAGATGGGGGAGACTTTGATTTTTGAAGAAAATAGAGAGGGTGGTCGGCGGATTGCAGTGCAGAACTAGATCTAGCAAAAAAAGAGTGGCTGCTAGTGGTTTTGAGGGGGAAGTAGAACGGAAAAGGAGCAGGGAGTGGGAGATGGTTTGGCCAACGGGAAGGAACCTCATGTATACAAAGGTAATGATGGGCGCCGAAGAGGAAGCATATGATGGCTAACCGGTGAGGGACTATTGAGCGGGTGTGAGGGAGGGTGACTGCGCCAGACGGGAGAGGGAGGGGGAAGGGCTCATGCCTGGAAATAAATGGAAGGGCAGCTAATGCGTGTTGGAAGAAGGATGACGTATAGTTAGGGTTTTAATTTTCTTTCAAGTCTTATTTTATGACTATAAATTTAGGCTTGCAAGTTTTATATTTTCATTGTTACCCTCTATAAGGGATGTCCTGTTATGTTTTTTAACGGGTGTTAAAAAAGTAGTATCAAAATTTTCAAAACATTAAGTATACAACAAGGGATGGCAATTTGTCCGAAGGCGATCCGCCTCGAATAAGTAGGGTTCGGGTTGCAATTTTCATGACCCGAGCGGGTTAGGGTCAGGTTCGGGTTTTGATATTGACCCGACGTGATCCGACCGACCCGACCCGCACCCCTAAGTAAAAAGTTAACATATTATGTTAGTTAACCATATTATAAATGTTGTGTATTTATTTTTATAGTTGTTTGTGGGTGAGGTTTGGTGATTTAAAACTGATTTGTATAACTGGTCAAATTTAGGATTAAACATAGATGGGCCCAATCAAATATGTGCTGAAAAATTAATGATACACTGCGGGTCGGGTCAGCCCCTTTTGAGGTTAGGGTCGGGTTCGATTTTGATGAAACCCGCCCCGAACCCGACCCGTTGCCATCCCTATATGCAACACACATTTGATGTTTCCACAGTTTGCAAGTCAAATTGATAAAAACTGAAAGTACGCATGTCAGTTTTGCAATAAACTCGTTAATAATTTGTAATGAAATAGTTAGTGCCAAATATGAGTTTGTTGTTAAAGTTATACAGACTCACTGAGCTAAAACAAAAATTATGCTTTTGTTCAACATGGGGCGGGGCGGATAAAGGTTTAGCACTCTACGAGATGGGGCGGGGCGGGTTCGATAAAAAAGGCAAAAATTCATGTGAGACCGTCTCACATGGTGAGACGAATCCTCCATGGGTCTAAACCCGCCCAGCCACGCCTGCTCCAGCGCTCCACCCGCCCAGCCAACTCCTCCATCCTTCCATCTTGCGCCACGTGTCCTCCATTAAAAAAAAATCCCCAATAAACTTTAAAATGCTATATCTTGAGATTTTGAAGTCGTTTTTTTTTAAATACCGGTGTGTTCGTCTCGACGAGACGAATAAAACTAGATAGGTCATGATATGGTTTGATTATTTTTTTTTGAAAAATATTTTTTAACATACAAAACAAGTGAGCTGCTCGTCATAATAAAATGTAACACTTTCTTATGAAGAAAGTAACAGTTTGGTCTTAAAAAGGTAACTTTTATTGTAAGATGTAACAGCAGTTTTGCAAATAATATAAATAATTTTTGTGATTAGAAAAAGTAATAATTGAAGTGACATGTAACGACCGCAAATCCGGACCCTATTTTAGTCATAATTTTAGAAATTATTTGTGACTTCTTTCGTTGCATTGCATTATTTATTTGTGGGTTATGTGTTAGTTCATTAAATTAAGGTAAGGGAGTCTTTGTGCGAGGATGAACTTTAGGGGCTTTAGAGTAAATCTGAGTCTAGGGGGCTAGAAGTCCATAAGATAAGTCTGGGGGCCTTAGAGTAGTTTGTGAGGTTCAAGTTGGGGAAAATTCACCCAGCTCAATCATCTTCCTCATTTTTCCTAATTTCCTTCAAAATTGAGTTGGTGAGAGCTAGAGAGGGAGAGAAAAGCCATTCTTCTTCAACTTCTGCAAATTCCCTTTCAATTCATCTCCAATTCAAGTCTTCTTTCATCAATGGTGGTGGCTTAGAGTTCAAACCCATCACATTCTAGTCTAAAGAATCCAAGGTAAGGGTTCTTCAATTTCTTGCATGTCTTTTCCATTTCTTTCCTCTCCTAGAAATTAACTCTACCAAGATGAATAGGGTGTTGAGTTGATCATCTAGAGCTAAGAAAGAGAAGGCTATTTGGTGCAATCATCATTCCATGAAGTAAGTTACTGCCCCTTTTTCCCTTTAGGTTGTTCATGCAATTCTTGATGAAATTTTTGGTGCTTCATGTTGTTTGTGATGGTTTGTAACTACAAGATAGTATGGTAGTGTTTGGTAAGGAAAGTGTGATGGAATTCATCCTTGCATTGCTGGGTTTCTTGTCATGCTAGGAATGGTGTACCTTAGGCTTGGGGTGTAGGTTCTTGTCGCAAACCCAGAAATTCTGCAGAAAAGGGGCCAATCCGACTAGAAAGCGCGCGCACCCCCTTTTAGAGGGCGTCGCACCACCTCATTGCCCCAAATGGACCAAACCAACTGATGGAAGGAGGCGCACGCACCCTTTTTAAAGAGGCGCGCGCACCCTCCTTATTCCAAATTGGCCAAATCAACTGATGCTTGGAGGCGCGCGCACCCATACCCCCTGCATTTGGCCAGAACCTTTCTGATCATAGGGGGCGCACGCACCCTTCTGGAGGTGGCGCTCGTACCCTCACCTCTTCTGGAAATTCTTCTTTTTCTTTTCATCCTTGTTTAATTCTTGGCCATATAGTATTCCTAATTCCCCATTAGTTCTCCCTTCATCGTTATAACTGGAATTTCTCCGTTACTCCATAGTATGTCCTTGGTCCTTATAGATAATCGATTTGGAACTGAACTCACCATAATATTAAGGATCGATATCAATATAGAGAGACTGTATTAAATTATAGATGTGTAACTCTCTTGGCCATTGATGTGTTTCGTTCTTGTGATGAAATTGTGGAATTTCCTACTTTAGAATCCTTTGGTTATGGATGTTTATTGTACAATGTTGTTGAACTAATTATGAGCAAAGTTTATCATCTTTATGGTGTGTTTCGTAAGGTTCCTATTTTGGAACTTACACGGTGTGCAATAGTTTAGAAAGGGTCCAGCTGGTCTTACTTGGTTGAGTCGGGCAGTGGAGGGTGATTATAATGGCACACGAGCCAAGTACATTATAACGTCTCCACTGGTAACCCTGGTTTTCCTCTTCCAGTTGGCTATTGGTTGGGATGAGCTAGCTCCCTTTGGTGAGCATTATAGCTACTTGTTTTGGGGTGTGACTTTGTGTCACTTACTCCTTGTTATTGTTTGGTTTGATGTTTCTGGAACCCCTGCTACGAATGTTGATGCGGTTTGTTGAAGCTTCAGAGATTATATCCTTACGAGAACCTTGGCTCGGTATCCTTTGTAACGTGTTTAATTACCGCTGTGTCATTATGTGCTAATTGTTAAATATCCATTATGTTGTTATGTTTTATAACATGTCATCTAGTTGCATATGGTAACTTACTGAGATTTATTTCTCACCCCGTTCATTTTCCTTTGTTTCCTTAGATGGCCGAGCCAGGGAATAGGACACATTGAGCACCGGAAAGGACGACAGTTGGGAAGTTATTTTGGGGCAGGTAGTCCGGTTTACATATGTAAATGTAATACCAATGGGATAGTTTTTGAGACTTGGCTTTCATGTTTCTAGTATTGTGTATAGTTCGGGGCGTGTAACTAAAACTTATGTTCTAAGTTGTTAAAAGTTTCAAACCTTAGTAGTTGGTTTATAAATCGTATTTTATTATACCTTTAACGATATTAAGTATTGTTTAAAGGTTGTGCTAAGTAATTGATTTTTAGATTCGTCGTCCACTCACAACCCAGTCGTGGGGCCAAGTAGGTCCACGTGTCGGGGTTGTGACAGTTGGTATCAGAGCAATGGTTGCTCAGAACCTAAGTTATGGGTAGGTTGACTATATGACTTAGGAGGGTAGTTGAGTACGGAGTGAGTAACGTGTAGTGTCTTATGCAGGTACCTAAATTATAAACAAGATGGTATTAACAGATGATGAGCAGGCCGAGGGTGCAGGGCATAGAGATATTAGACGTGAGACCCGAGAGATGTTTCAAGGTATGTTTGAGGCCGCCATGAAAGCTATGCATGACCACAGACAAGGGAAGAACGGGTAGCTCCGAGAGCAGGACTTGACCAGTTTTTGAAAATGAAGCCCATTGAATATGAGGGAGAGCCTGATGTGACCAAAGCAGAGTGATGGGTTGATGCGATGGAAAAGATTTTTGATGTATTGGGAAGTAATGACGAGGAAAAGGTTAGATTTGCGGCATACAAACTAGTGGGAGCCGCTGAGCACTGGTGGAAGGCTTTGAAGGCTAAATGGGACGAGACACAGGTTCCTTATACTTGGGAAAATTTTGTAAAGAAGTTTAAGGAGCACTTTATACCGAAGGTGGACCAGGACGGAAGGAAGCCGAATTTCTCAACCTGGAGCAGAATATGTTGACAGTGGCTCAGTATGTGGCTAAGTTTACCGAACTAGCCAGGCATTGTGGTTATTTAGTAGCAACAGAGGAGCGGAAGACCACGAGATTTTGTGAGGGGATTGAAGACAGTAATCAGAACTCAGTTGGTCGCTCATAAATTTCAAGATTTTCAGGATGCGTGGACCGTGCCTACCAGGTAGAGCACGACATTGTTGAACATAAGAGGAAAACCGAGGTAGTAGGTGTAGTTAAACAAGGTGGACAGGCAAGACCCAATCTCAGCGTAGTGACAATAGAAGTGGCTCGAGCATGCAATTTCAACCTAGAGGACAATCACAGTGGCAACCCAATGCTAGAAATTAGGTCAGAACCCGGGAATCAGAATAAGAGGACTTGCAATTATTTTCAGAAATAAGGGCACTCCGAGGATAGGTGTTGGAAGAAACAAGGGAAATGTATAAACTCGCGGACAACTGGGCCATTTCCAGAAAGATATACTAGGCCAAAGAATCAACCCTCGGGAAGTGGTGTTGGGTCTTCTCAAGGACAGAAGAGGGATACTTCGGGGAGGCCTAAAGTTCAGGGTCGTGTCTTCGCAATGAATCAACAACAGGCGGGGGATGCTTCAAATGTAATCGGAGGTATACTTTTTATATCGAGTGTGAGTGCACGTGCACTTATAGACCCTGGCTCCTCGCATTCTTACATTTCTGTATCTTTTGCTTCTCGATTGCATTTTCCTTCTGAGTATTTGCCTTATGTGCTAGAGGTGTCCACTCCTATGGGGGTGAATTTGGTCACTGATAGGGTCTTACGCGAGTGTGATGTGTTTATTTCTGGGCATGTGTACCTGCTGATTTGGTCATTCTTCCATTACATGATTTTGATGTTATTTTGGGTATGGATTGGTTGAGTAAGTTTTACGCCTCTGTAGATTGCCATAGAAAGATTGTTAAATTCTCTGTTCCTGGTATACCTGAATTTATTTTTGAGGCTACTCCCTGGGTAGAGACATTCGTGTCATTTCGCATTTGAAGGCTAGGAAATTGTTATCGCGGGGTTGTGTAGGGTTTTTGGCTAGAGTTCTAGATACTACTAAGAAGTTGCCTGAGTTGAATGATGTGCCTGTAGCCCGAGAATTCCCTGACGTGTTTTCTTCTGAATTTGTGATGCCTCCCGATAGGGAAATAGAGTTTTGCATTGACTTGCTCCAGGTATTGCTCCAATTTCTAAAGCACCTTACAGTATGGCCCCAGCTGAATTGAAGGAGTTAAAGGTCCATTACAGGAATTACTTGATAAGGGATTTATCCGACCGAGTGTTTCACTGTGGGGAGCTCCAGTATTATTTGTGAAAATAAAGATGGATGTTTGAGACTTTGTATTGACTACCGGAAATTGAATCAAGCAACTATCAAGAACAAATACCCTTTACCACACATCGATGATTTGTTTGACCAACTTCAGGGTTCGACTGTTTTCTCAAAACTGGATTTGAGGAGTGGGTATCACAAGCTAAAGATTCGTTCCGAGGATATTTCCAAGACCGCCTTTCGTACCCGTTACGGTCACTATGAGTTTCTAGTCATGCCATTTGGGTTGACCAATGCACCGGCCGTGTTCATGGATTTAATGAATAGGGTGTTCAAAAACCTTACTTGGATTTGTTTGTGGTGGTGTTTATTGATGATATTTTGGTTTATTCCAATCAAGGGAGGAAACATGAACAGCACTTGAAAATAGTTTTATCCGTGCT
Source organism: Campanula takesimana (assembly GCA_026119855.1). Lineage (NCBI taxonomy): Eukaryota > Viridiplantae > Streptophyta > Magnoliopsida > Asterales > Campanulaceae > Campanula > Campanula takesimana. The sequence continues at coordinate 252,523 of JAOWBW010001585.1, forward strand.
TCGGAGAAAACAGTTGTTTGCGAAATTTAGTAAGTGTGAGTTTTGCTTGAAAGAGTCTCATTCTTGGCCCATGTTGTATCTAATAAGGGGATTCAGTGGATCCATCCAAAATCGAAGCTATAGTAGATTGGAAAGAGCCAAAAATAGTAACAGAGATTCAGAGTTTTTCTGGTTTAGCCGGGTACTACCGAAGATTTATTGAGGGTTTTCACGGATTGCTACACCATTGACTCAATTGACCCGGAAGAATGTTCCGTTTGTATAGAGTGAAAAATGTCAGAACAGTTTTGAAGAGTTGAAAAAGAGATTAACAACGCTCATATCCTTGTATTACCGAATGGGAATGATAATTTAGTAATCTACAGTGACGCTTCGAAGGAGGGCCTTGGTTGTGTTTTGATGCAGAACGGGAAGGTTATTGCTTATGCTTCGAGAAAATTGACTCCTTGTGAATAGAATTACCCCAACCCATGATATGGAACATGCTGCGATTGTGTTTGCGTTACATAAGTGGAAACACTACCTTTATGGAGCGAAGTTTGAGATTTTCACAGATCACAAGAGTTTGAAATATCTTTTCTCTCAAAAGGAATTGAATAACCGACAGCGTAGGTGGATGGAACTTTGAAGGATTACGATTGTACCATATCTTACCATCCGGGAAAAGGCAAACGTGGTAGCGGATGCTATTAGTCGGAAATCCTATATGGCATTGATGATGGTTCGGGAGTGGAAAATGTTAGGGATGCACGGGATTGGTGCCCACAAGAATCGAGACATGGAGCGATATTTGCGAAATAATTAATGTATTTCCACCATAATTCAACAAATAAAAGATGCCCAGAAGAATGACCCGGAGTTGAAAAAGGTAATGGATAATGCGAAAGATAGACGATACGTGGATTTTCAACTTGATACCGAGGAGTGTTAACCTATAGAGGTAGATTGTGTGTACCGGATGTTGATGGAATTAAACGACAGATTCTTAATGAGGGCCACAAGTCCAAGTATACCATTCACCCCGGGAGTACGAAGATGTATCAGGATTTGAAACAACATTTTGGTGGATTAACATGAAGAGAGAAATTGCGGAGTATGTTATCGAAGTTGTTTAACCTGTCAACAAGTCAAAGCAGAGCATCAGAGACCCGCAGGTCTACTTCATCCTCTTGAGATACCGGAATGGAAGTGGGAACACATTACGATGGATTTTGTAACCGGGTTACCTCGTACTCGGAGTAAGCATGATGCCATTTGGGTAATTGTTGATAGATTAACCAAGTCCGCTCATTTT
>JAOWBW010001586.1:0-163202 GCA_026119855.1 Campanula takesimana
TGAAGATCTCGAGACCGGGCTTTCTGACGCCCTTGTTGTTACCCATGGTTCGGGAAAGACATGTACGGAAGGCCCATTTAGTGTGTTGCGGTAAGGCCTCAAGTTAGGGATTTCATATTATCGACCTTCTTTGCGAGCTCGGGTCTTTTGACTTTTGACTGCTTGCTCGTACTTTAAGTCATCTTCCGTAGGTTCGTACCCCAAACCAAACTTGTTCTTGACAAAAGGAACTCCTACGGGGTGCAATATCCCTTGTTGATGCTTCCCTAGGCCTAGACCGGGAAACGTGATTCATGTTCCTCATCATGCGGAGGATTTTAGGATTGCGAGGGTCCATTGTCTGGTTCCCCCTTCTTTGTCGATGGTGTTGACACCGGAGAGAGTGGCATCTTCTATCCCGTGTTGAACTTGGTGAACGGGTTGTCCCCCATTTTTGTGGATGGTGACATTCTCGGCCATGACGGTGACTATCTCGTCCCCATTTCTGATCTTGACACATTGATGGAGAGTAGAAGGGACAGCATTAGAACTGTGGATCCAAGGTCGGCCCAAAAGCAAGTTGAATGAAGCAGGGACATCAAGTACTTGGAATGGGACGGACATGATCATGCTTCCAAATTCGATATCAACTTCTAACATTCCCATGACTATACGGGCAGTGCTGTCGTACCCTCTAATGACTTGTGCGGAGGGTTGTAAATCGGAGCTTTTGAGCCCCAGTATGCCCATGACTCGGCTAGGCATTAAGTTGAGTGCAGAACCACCGTCTACTAGGACTCTTGAAATAGGTCTCCCCCTTGCCCTTACTTTAAGGTAGATGGCTTCATTGTGTTCGGACCCAAATGGCGGGAGGTCAATGTCGGAAAAAGTGATGACATTGCCGAAGTGAATGTGACCTATCATTGCTGTGAGGTCCTCAGGAGTCGTGTCGGGAGAGACTGATATGTCATCCAAGTTCCTGATGATGAGGTCTCGGTGTTTCTTTGATGATGCAATAAGGTCCCAGATGGATATGTTGGCTTGCGTCTTCTTGAGTTGTGTTAACAAAGGATCTTTGGGTACGTCGCGTGTTTGCGATCTTTGAGAAGAGGTGTTGGTTGCTGCGGCATTGGGAGGGATTGTGCTCGTTGTTACTCGGCCACTGCGAGTGAGCACGTTCACAGTCCCGTGTAGCTTCTTCTTCCTATTCTCTAAGTCTTCCCTCATAATCTCATCATAAGTCACAACATAACAAGAATTATCAAGTTTATTCATATCATCGGAGCCCTCATTCACAATTGGGATCGAATGAGTGGTTCCTTCAAACTCTCCTACCTCTATTACATTGACACCACCCTCATTAGGGATTATGAATTCCTTCTTGTCTATGAGGTCTTGGATGGTGTTGCGGATGGAGAAGCAATCCTCGGTGAGGTGGCCGGTGCATTGATGGTAGTCACACCATTTGTGGTGGGCATGATTGGGACGGAGCGGTTGTGGTTGCTTGTACCCTTGAAGAGGGGTGATTTGTCCCTTGTCCTTTAGAGCTTCATAGGCCTCGGTGATGGTCATGCCATTGAGAGGAGTGTAGACGCAGTCATTTTGGAACCGTTTGCCTTGTGGTGGAGGGACCTTCTTGTAATTCCCCTTGTCGGTAGTAACGGCATTGACAGAAGCCTCTTTGTTTGAACTAGAGGCGGCCTTGTATAGGTAAGTAGGAGTGGCCTTTTTAATCTCCTTGAGCAAGTCATCCATGCGTACCCCCGCCTCATACATTTAGGAGAAGTCGGAGTAGCAAGCCCCACTTAGGTGGGTGCGGAGATCAATCTTGAGACACTTGAGAAAGATGTCCATTTTCTCTTTTGTGTTTGGCCTCTCAACAATTTCAGAGAGCTTGTCATTCCATCTCCTTGTGAAGTCAATGAAGGACTCATTGTCTCTTTGAGTGGTGTTCTCGAGCTCTTTCCTTGTGGGCCGGTGAGTGGTGTTGCCTTGATATTGATTTTTGAAGGCAAGCATAGCGGCATCCCAATCAAGACGGACAGTGAGCGGGAGAGTTGCATACCAATCCTTTGCCGCCCCCTCGAGGGTGAGAGGAAAGCATTGAGCCATAACTTTTGGGGAGACCTTCTTCGGAACCATAGCCCAAATGTAAGTCTCGATGTGAGCCATCAGGCATGAGTTGCCCTTAAACTTGCTAATGTCGGGCATCTTGAATTTGTCGGGGAGAGCGTCCCGTGCTCATGAGGATGGATGACTGATAAAGGCTTGTGTTGGAGCCTTTTCCCATGTTGAGGCCGTCGAATTTCTGATCAATGTAGGCCATGATGGAATCGACCATTTTGGGGTCGTTGTTGTCGGTGCTTGGTCCCCCCACTTTTTTGGTACGGGCACTGACATATGGGCTTTCAAACAAACCCTCGGTCCACTTGGATTCCTCATTGTCATTAACCCCCTTGTTCTTGGAGAGCTTGAGGAGCTTGGCTTTCAATTGGTCAACCTCGGCCTCGTGGGCCTCCCTTTGACTGTCGACATGAGCTTGCCACAAGGCTTCTTTGGTTTGAGCCTCTTGGTTAAGGGTAGAGACTTGTTGTTGGAGTGCTTGAACCATGGCAGAAAGCTGTTCGAGAGTCATGGCGTTGTTGGTGCTAGAGTCGCCGGCCATTGATGATGTAGAAGCTGTTGGAGTGATCGGTTCACGGACAAGCCTGTTGGATGAATCCCTGTAGATGCGGAGAGTACCAATCGGACCTATAATTGGAGAAGTAGCCCTTGTCAGTCTCGGTTCACACTTTCGGTCCATGAAGAGGTTGAGAACACACAGTTGGGCACACGACTCGAACCACATAAGAAAAAAGACTCTTTTTTTTATTATTTTATAAGTCGGAGGGAATGGGTCCCTTTTGGGGTTTCTAAGAAGATAATGGAATCGTCACACTAGTATATAGACCATCTCGCGGTCCCATATACTCATCGGATTCCATCGCGTTTGTGAATCCTACATGTGTCGGGATTAAACTAAATTAATGTAGTAAAGCATACATGCGGGGACGGATTTTTTATTTTCGTCCAAAATGATCACTTTTGGGGACGGGTTTTTATTGCGTCCGTTTCAACAAGTTGGCATGTATGATTTGAAAACATTAGTTTAGGGAAATCTCGGTACATGGAAACCGACTTGGTCACGGAGTGTTAGACCCTAACTAGAATCGTAGGCTTAAAGGTCACCCCCAGCATGTAGTCATGAACTACGCCACGGGCTGAGGTTTACCGCTTCGAAAGAGCCAAGGTCGAGTGGAGCTTGAAACTTTCTAGGACGGGCCTCGACGGGTTTGGGGTTGAACTTGTGCGACTCGATAGTGAGTAATTTATAGGAGTAATGTGCATGTAGTGTGAGGTCTATCACGTGAAAAAAAAATTTTGTTTTTTTTTTGAAAAGAAAAGATAAAAAAAACACATAAGCACGTAAATTACAACTCCCGAATCATCCGTTTAACCCTCAAGCAGTCCCCAGCGGATTCGCCACTATAGATACCCCGGGGGAACCACGGCTTGGCTAGAGCGCGTGAATTACCTAGGATGTCTAATTGTGTTTTAGAGTCGCCACCCACGTTTTTGAGGAACGCAAGAAAACCTAATATTTATGAGCTTAAGTTTGATTCACGAAAACATAGATTCTTTGGGATGAGGGGTTCGGGGGTTAGGTTACGAAATGGGAAGTACTTAAATACCCATTTCGCCCGAGCAAAGTCGGTCTTGTTTGTTCATAATTCACTTTAAAGATAAATGCGTTCTTCCTATTCGAATGATGATAAAAGAGGGGTTTTAAAGTTTAAAATGTAGGGAGATGACTCCTAGGCCAATTCAATGTAATGAAAGGACCATTGGTGTCATGTCCCAAATGGTTTTGGGTGATTGCACATTTGATTAAAGAAGAAGAAGAAGGAGAAGGAGAAGAAGAAGAAGAAGAAAAATGCTTAAGACATTTACCTATAGTATCCTTTAAAAAGCCTTGAAGAAGAGGTTGAATGCTTAGTTGACAAAGGTCTCAAAGAAGTCCCAAGGAAAAAGTCTAGAAAAGATGTGAGAAAAAGGTTCAAGGTCCCCTCCAATGATGGATTGGAGGGGTTTTTATAGTTGAAAGAGGACTGTTTTTGGAGCCAAACGGAGTCTCCAAGAAATCTTTCCCGGGCAAAATCATGTATAATGAGCAAGGGAGAGATTCTTGGGCAGAATCTGTAACTGACACACCCCAGAAGCGCGCGTATCCCACCTAGGCGGCAGAAGGCGCGCGCGTCTGGCCTCAAGGGGCGGAGGCGCGCGACTCTGAAAAGCGGTTTTTGACAGAATGGGCTAGAAAGTTAGAACTGTTATTCAGTTTAGTCCCGGGACTTAACGGAGTCCGTCTGGAACTTAACCAAAGTAACAGAAACTAACAGAAAACACTTAAAAGATGGAGAAACACAAAATCAAGTGTGCAATCGGAGTGAGCGGTCCAAGGCGGGGTGTCTACACTAGTCACTGCTAGCCCAATCTTAGAAATTCAGCATGAGGCAACTGACCACCACTTTAATGGATTCGAAATCCAAAAGGAAAGTAGTGTAGAGATGGTGGAGGTGCACAATGAAAATGACTATTCTAAGACTATTTCATTCTCCGGAACACACCCAGTACTTAACATGATGCTAAAAGAAGGATACTTCCCCGGTCTTGGACTTGGAAAACATTTACAACGGATAAAAGAACCATCACTTGTCGTTCTATACCCCCCAGAATATGGTCTAGGGTATGTGTCACCACTCAAGGGCATCCCTAAAGATGAAAGGGATTGGACTTCATACATAGTACCACAAGCACCTCCCTATCAAAAGACTCTAAATGGGTACTTCGTGCGCGAGGGGGAAAATTTGCCATACTTCATGTTCCCTGAACCATGGATTGACCATAGGGGGAAGCGCCAACCGGGCTTTGAAATCTTCAGTGATTGTGATCCATACTCGCTTGAAACAGAACCGATGCAATTCTCATGGCTACCTCGAGAATTAGGGGGTACCAAAGCCGAAGCATTCAGTGAGTGGGACTTTGTGTTGGGAGAAGACCTACTGCGCCAATTTCTTGACCTTTTCAAGCTAGAGGACACTCAGATTAATGCAATAGACAAGGGGGACGCTCCGAACCAAGACTACACCAAGCTCATCAAGAAGAGCGACGAGCCTATCCAGAATTGGTACACAACTAGGGGACCCATAGCAAGTGAAGACTTCCTGACCAAAGAATTAGGATGTACTCCCCATCCCCATAGAGAAAGGAAATTTGTAACTCTTACCTTAGGGTCAGATACCACTACCGATGAGCTCACCCAAGAGGACTTGGATGCCATCGCGGAACGTGTATTCCCCTACTTTCTTAATGAAAAAATAGATCTTTCTGAGTATCCCGAGATTGCTAGCGTCCTAAATGATGAATTAACTAATAACTCTAACGAATTAGATAATAATGAGTCATATGATGAGATAGATCAAGAAAACGAACAAATCTTAAAAGAAATTAATAAGCAAGTGGGTCTTCGTGGCGGAAATGGTCCTATTGATGCCTAAGAAATGCAAGCAGTTAATCTGGGGATGGACGATGATCCGAAAGAGACCAAGATTGGCAGTTTCTTTAAGGGGGAAGACCGACAAGCCCTCATAGCGCTTCTCCGAGAATTCGTAGATGTGTTCGCTTGGTCCTATAAAGATATGCCGGGGCTAGCCAATTCGATTGTTGAGCACAAGATACCGCTGCTCCCTGATTCAAAGCCAATCAAGCAGAAACTCCGCAGAATTAAGCCTGAGTGGTCAGTACAATTTAAACAAGAGATAGAGAAACTCCTGAGTGTTGGGTTCATCAAAGTGATAGAGTATCCAACCTGGTTGGCTAATACTGTGCAGGTTTCCAAGGCAAATGGAAAAGTTCATGTCTGTGTTGATTTCCGTGATCTCAACAGAGCATCTCCGAAAGATGATTTTCCTCTTCCCAACATAGACATGCTCCTTGACAATACCGCGAAGTATGAAGTCCGTTCATTCGTAGATGGATTTGCCTGTTACAACCAGATCCTCATGGCCGAGGAGGACCAACACAAAACAGCGTTCACCACACCTTGGGGGACGTTTTGTTATACAATTATGCCATTCGGACTCAAGAATGCCGGAGCGACTTACCAGAGAGCTGTAACTGCATTGTTCCATGACATGATACATAAAGAAATGGAGGTGTACGTTGATGATATGATCATACACTCCAAAGGCTCTGATGGGTAGCACTTCATCGATCTCAGAAAGTTCTTTGAGAGGTTGAGACACCACAAGATGAGACTTAATCCGGCCAAGTGCATATTTGGGGTAGTGAAAGGAAAGGTCCTTGGGTACATGGTCACTGAGCGTGGTATAGAAGCAGACCCCGCTAAGATCAAAGCCATCATTGACATGCCTCCACCTAAGATGCAAAGAGAAGTCAAGGGATTCATGGGTCGCCTTCAGTACATTAGTTGTTTCATTAATCAACTAACGACGATGTCTGAACCCATTTTTAAGCTTCTCAAGAAGAATGCATCCCTATAATGGACCAAAGAATGCCAAGAAGCCTTTGAAAAGGTCAAGGAGTACTTAGTGAATCCGCCAGTGTTGCTCCCACCACATAAAGAGAAGCCGTTGACTTTGTACCTCACAGTCAATGATACTGCATTAGGGGCTATGCTAGCACAAGAGCAACACGATTCAAAGAAAGAGAACGCCATGTACTTTGTCAGCCGTCGCTTCCAAGGGGCTGAATTGAATTACTCTGCATTAGAAAAGTCGTGTCCTGCTCTGGTATGGGTGGCTGAGAGACTAAAGTCGTACATGGAAGCGTTTCCTGTACAACTGATTGCCCGAATGGACCCAATGAAATATATCTTCGAGAAGTCGCATGTCTCCTCTAGAATAGCCAAGTGGTACTTTATGCTCGCGGGATACAATATCATTTACATCACATAGAAATTCATGAGAGGAAGAGTCTTCGCGGATCATTTAGCCAAATTTCCATGTGATGAAGCGAAGGGGGAAGACCCGCGATTCCCTGATGAGGACATCATGGCAATAGCAGAAAATAAATGGCAATTATTTTTCGATGGCGTAGCCAATAAACGGGGATATGGCATTGGCATGTTACTAGTAGATCCCTCATATTTCTACACTCCACTTGCAATCCGCCTTGACTTCGAGGCCACTAACAATATAGCCGAGTACGAAGCTTGCATAGCGGGGCTTAAAGCAGCCTTAGAAAGAAATGTGACCGAACTCGAAGTGTACGGAGATTCACAACTTATAATCTATCAGTCACTCAAGAAGTGGAAGGTACAAGATCCTACACTCCAGAAATATAATGACCATCTCCAAGACTTGGTCAAACAGTTCAAAGAGGTTACTTTCTACTACCTTCCTAGAGATAAGAACCGCTTAGAAGACTCGCTAGCCATGCTAGAATCACTTGTGGAGATCCCCGAATGGACTGAGGTTAAGACCTTCAAAGTCATAAGGCGAACGACTCCCGCTTATTACTCAATTATAGACCTGCACGACTGCAAAGAGGAGTATGGCTCTGTCTCCGTAAATACCTTGGACGATAAACCTTGGTATTATGATGTATGGCGTTTCCTCCTAGACGGAACATTCCCATCGGAAATATCACCTAAAGCGAAGATAGCCCTCAAATGGTTTGCTACCCAATTTGTCATCATAGGTGATCTCCTCTACAAGAAACACCACGAGCAGTGTCTACTTTGTGCCGACGAGCACGAAGCCGTAGAAATCATGGACCAAGTCCATCAAGGAGTCTGTGGAACCCACATGAATGGCAATATGCTAGCAAAGAATGTCATCTGACTAGGGTACTATTGGGCTACAATGGAAGCCGATTGCACCGAAATGGTTAAGAAATGCCACAAGTGCCAGATACATGCCAACTTGCAACACGCACCACCGCCCGTGTTATACCCCATGACGTCATTGGCAAAGTCTCACCAACAGGCTATAATGGGCACTCATTCGTGTTAGTCGCCGTTGATTACTTCACTAAATGGATCGAGGCTCAATCCTACAAGGTCTTGAATGCCAAAAAGGTGGCTGAGTTCATTAAGACCAACATCATATGCCGATATGTGGTAACTCATGAGATGATATCTGACAATGGCTCACACTTTGAGAAAGAATGCGACCAACTACTTGTAGAGTACAAGATAGAGAGACATCAGTCATCACCGTACCGACCACAAACCAATGGAGCAGTCGAAGCTGCTAACAAGACCATTGAAACCATCATTAGGAAAATGGCTAAGACTGGCAGAGACTGGCCTGACAAGCTACCTTTTGCACTCTGGGGCTACCGTACCTCAATCCGTACCACCACCGGTGAGACTCCCTATGCCTTAGCCTATGGGATGGAAGCAGTGCTACCAATCGAATTAGAAGTACCATCACTAAGGGTTCTCCTAGAAAACCAAGTGAATGAAGTTGCATGGTTGGACAGCCGTTATGAACAACTAGCCCTGCTAGATGAACGACGACTTTGAGCCACCGAGCATATCCAAGCATATCAACGGAGAATGGCCAGAGAATTAAATAAGAAAGTCAAGACCAGAAACATCAAAGAAGGGGACCTTGTCCTACGTGAACATCGTCCTGGACCATTCAATCCTATGGGAAAGTGGGGACCAAGATAGATAGGCCCCTACATCGTCAAGAAGGTATTCTCAGGAGGAGTGGTACAACTCGCATACCTAGATGGAGATCAACTACCGAAGCCCGTCAACATGGACAAACTGAAGAAGTACTATTCATAACTCCGTCCCCTATTGCAAAAAGAAAAAAGAAGAGGCTCGCTAGGTTGAAAACCCGCGAGGGCGGCCTAGGCAAAAATTAGAGCAGAGAGCACAAGAAAAGAAGCCCGCTAGATTGAAAACCTGAAAGGGCGGTCTAGGCAAAATCAGGGTGTGCATAAAAAAAATAGGGGATAGTCTCGTACGAGACACCTATGTCTCGTACGGGACATATCAGTCAGCAGACGTAATTTTCTCTTTCTTAAAATAGAACTACGATGACCTGAGCTCCTTATTTAATTGATGTAAAAGGAGAACGTAGGCAGCCTTTTGATCCGGTCTATTCAATAAATAAAATCAAAATCTTGTTTTCTTATTAATTGAATGCATTTCAAGAAAGCAATAAGAAAATTTCTAACATGAACACCAACTTGCAAACGAAAATAAATAAAATACTAAAAGTCTAAACATTGGTCTATCTATGGCAATCTCTCGATACTCCTAAGGATCTATTTCTTCCTTGACTTAGTAGGGGCTTGACCGCGATCTGCCTTGTCATTCCTCTTCCTCTTGTGCAAAGGTATCTCGAAACCGGGAGGAACATCAAGTCGACTCAACACCAAGGGAGTTAGTCTCGCAAACACATGAGGCCTATCCAGAGCTTGGAATTTTCCGGGAAGTCTGTTTGCTCTCTTCTCGTAAAAGTCACTATCCAGAAAGTCTTGAGTGGCATCTGCTCTGACATTAGAAGGATACTCCTTAGCTTCCTTCTTCCTCTAATTCAAGCTAGGCTCGAATTGGTCCCCCAACAGAGAGAGGCGGATCTCATCAATACACTCGACACTAGGACGGAGTTCCGAGAGAAACAAATTCAAGTATTTATCCGACAAATAGATGCTTCCTCCATCATGACGAAGATTGGTCCAACGATCCATAGTGGTGCCTTGCCCCCAAGCACGAGCCAATATCGTAGAGAACTCCGAGTCCATGAAAGAGATATCTCAAGGCCGTCCCCCTAACAAGAAAGTGTCCTGCTGTTGACCGAATTGTCGCATTACCCTCCGAGCAAAATAGAAAGAGGAGTCCCTCAAACCCGGAAGGACGACCCTATCGTACCCAAGGGTATTAGCTACGAACCTCCTCACCTTCAAAAAGGATGGGCACCAAGCGATATCATTGGTATCCGCTTTAGCAAAAAGATGAGCCCACTCCTCAATGCTGAGACCCTTCACTAACAGTCTCCGCCTATGGAAAGTATAAGGGGAACACTCGACCGGAGAGTCCAACAATTCGAAATTTTCTCTGAGCCAAATAGTCAACAATAATGGACTTCCCCGAGTTATAGAGCCGGTTCGGTGTAACTCATTAAGACCATGAAGGGTCTCCCCCAAGATAAGAGGAATTATGTTGAAGGCCCGTCCTCTAGCTTGCAGAACGATGTCCACGAGATCCGTGTCCTCCATGCCACACTTGCTCATGAAAAGTACGCTTCAAAATAAGCACAATGCCAAGAGGCAGTACTGGGAATCCACACCGTGACCACGAGTCACCCGACCTTTAAATCTCCTAGGCAAAGCGTGGAGATCGACATAGCGGTTATGAATGTAACTCTGCGCCTCGGGAAGGCCTATACTCAGTAGATCCCTGAGAGACTCCGCCGGTACCTTGTCACAATTAGGAACCGCAATCACCCCGGTCAACGGCATATCCAAGATAGCCGCCATCTCCTCTACAGTAGGGACCATCTTATTAAGTGAAAAGTTGAAGAGGTGAGTCGATGGATCCCAGAAGCGTGCAACTCTCTTTAGAAGGTCCCATTCCGGTTTTAGATTCTTCAAGGTGAAAGGGATCTTGAAACCGAACATCTCCACGAATCTCTCTTGGCGAGGTTTATTGAATGAGCGAAAGAACGCTGCTAAACCACCCTTATAGCGTTCTACTAATTCTAAGTCCAAGGAGAACTCATCAACAATTATTGATGAAGGGACGGACTTACTTAGGGCCATTGGGAGCAAAAGGTTGAGAATTTTACTCCAAAAGAGGGATTCCCAGAACTGATTCAAGGCTGCATGGTATTCTAGGACGGACTAGAGTTGTTTATATACAAGTTTGGACACCAAATCCTCGAGGAAAAAGGAGAAAAAACCGCAGATTCAGAGGATGACTCGTACGAGACATTGATGTTTCGTACGAGGCATCTCCCCGTTCAGAACAACAACAACTCTGCACAAATCCCAGGTTGCCCGACAAGTCAAAACATGTCTCAATCACCTTAGAAAGTCACCCGTAACAGTTCATACATCACATATAAATGGCCCAACGTGAATTCATCTCATAAAATTACCCCTCGGTTGACCAACCGAATATGAGTCAATACATTTACACAGTCAGAAATAAAACTAAAATTAACTAATGTATTATGTGTTAGAGTTAGAAAATAACTGTTGCATAGGTACAAGCCAAAGAAAGGAAAAATTGTCTTCGCCTACGCCGAGGCAATAAGTACATCGTCAACAAAAAGAGGGGATGGGGGACCCTATCTACTCAGCATCAAAAGGAAGGAGACGTCGCCATTGCCACGTGATCACTCGTCCGTCCGAGGTTTCTTCCCGCAAGAGGCTGACTCTGCTGTCTGACGAACCAATCGGCCTAAGAGTTCTACGATCTCTTTCTTCACCCTCTTGGCATAGGCCATGAATTGGGCAAGCTGTCCTGCGACCTCTCTATACTCAGCAATGGGCACCTGTTGAGAAGAAACAAATAGAGATGTCAGAATATTCAGATAAATGATAAACAGAGCGATGAAATGGTAGAATGACAGACATGACGGAAGAAGGGTCATAAATCATACCATGGTCGCGTCGGCAGGAGGTACGAGTCCCTCAGGCATATCGTACTGGGTGGGAAGGTCCTCGACGCTCTCTGTTCCCTCAGCCATGCTGTAGGTAAAAGAAGCTGGTCCAAGCTGTGGACGGAAAGGGACGTGGACAACTCCCTGGGCCTGAGTCTGATCACCCTCCAGAATCAACCGGGGCATAAGACAAGCGAGGAAGTCCTGATAATCAGCTTACAAGGACATATGGTCGAAAGCATCCTGACCAATAATGAGTTCCTCTTTCTCCTCCTCCGCGATGGCATAAGAAATAAGCATATGAGCCGGCAGGTCCAAAGGGATAATGACATCGAGTCTGCCACCACCCTGCTGGCGAGACTCTCTCTCGTAAATAGAAGCATCCCCCACCGAGGCCAATCATCAACAACCTCATACCAGCAAACCCGTAGGCGTGATCAATGCCCAAACCCCGCCAAGGAAAGAAGGCGACAGCGGACTCAGGGACGGCCTCCCATCTATCAAAATATAGCCGCATACGCTCCACCATCATGTCAGCCCCCTCTGCCTGCTCATCACGGGTATCCCTGTTACAGTGGTGCCATCTCAGAGTATCTGGGAACATAACAGTGTTGTCTCAAAGATTGAAAAAGAAGAGACCAAACATGGCGTCGCCCCAAGCCTGCAAAATGAGAGAAACATAGAAAAGTGTCAAAACTGAATGAGTTACCTAAACAGAAAATAAACTGGGGCTGAAATAAAGGAGGAATACAGAAGAAGATGAGTATTGTACCTCCCAAGCATGACTGTAGCCGCCTAAGCCAGCGCTCGTCCGATCACGCGAACTCTCATCCATGGCCACATAGCAGTAGGCCAAGCCTGCCAATCCCCAACAGGCAACAGTGACATGCTGCATATCTCTCAGGCAGCTCAACAGAGTAAACAAGGCGGTCGACGCATGATTTGCAAATATCATCTCAGAAAAGGCCCACCACAGAAAGCCGTAGACGGCTGCAATACGAGTAGCAGTAAGATTCATCTGGCCGGCATTAACAGCAATATAGGCATCGACCTTGTCCCTCAAGGCCTTCAAAGGGACACCCTTGCCTAGGTACGCACAAAAAAGCCCAAAAAGTGCCTCATATCATCCCCACTGGGAGAGAAATCCGTATCAACCTCAAGTGGATCACCGACGATGGCAAGCCCAGTAACGACATGATAGTCAGTAGGAGTCATGGTGACCTCCCCGACGCTCCCGAATAGCCTGGAGCAAGTGAACGTTCCTTCTCTCACCGACCAGGCCGTCAAAGAAGGGTTTCAACTCGAGATTCTCGATCTCTTCCTTCATCTCGCCATTGAGAGTTTCCCACCTCTCGGCAACCGTTCGCACGCTGCGTCTACAGTTATCAATCACCCTGAATGACTGCAAATAACAGAGAAAAAAGAGACAAATGTCAGAAAAACGGTAAAATTCTCATTTAAGCATTTTACCCGAAAAGTTGCAGAATTGCCTAGAACGACAGTCAAAATCATGTACTACTATACTACAATGATTTTCAACATCAATAAGGGTGAAATTCCATCGAAAAATCAGCCATGCATGATAAACCCTAGCAACAATGATTCTAGGCAAAAGTCGATAAAAATCGAACTGCGAAGGCACCAAATTGAGACATGCAATGACGAAATTGACATAGAAACTCAGTCAAAGGAAGAGATCCTTACCCGCTTCGTCCGAACGGCGTGGGAAATATGATCATCGGGAAACGGGCACAACTCATCCGTCGCGCACACTTTGCCTCTCATGTGCCTACCAAAGAGGTGTTCCCTATGAAAACGATTGGCACCGGCCATTTGAAAGGGTTGGGGATTACTAGAACTTGGTGAAAACAAAGATTTTTGAGTGAAAAAATCGCCTAGGGTTGAGAATTCCCGAAATGAAATAAGAAAAGTGATTTGAAAATCACCTTCAGCGCCTCTGTTATGCGTAAAAACAGAGAAGTCTCGTACGAGACATCGATATCTCGTACGAGAGATCTCCAGAAAAATCTCAGAAAACCATGTTTTCTTGGGAAATTCCAGAAAAGCCCTGCTTTTAACAGAAAGGTCAGAAAAAGCCCTGCTTTTGACTGAAATGTCGAATCTGAACCCGGTTCAAGATGGAATATTGAGTAGTCAACAAATGGATACTTTCAGAATTAGAACAAGAAAATTTGTTTCTCAGTACGAATTTATCCTCACCGCGCATCCAAGATCATGGGTGAGCAACGAAATCTGCATCAGCAAACTTTAAATCCCATGATTGTCATCAAGACGTAGGTTAATGGCACATGATTTACAACCGGGTGTCCCACGACTGTTATTAAGACGTAAGTTAATAACACAGGATCCCACCACTCGGAGTCCCATAATTGTCATCAAGGTGTAAGCTAATGGCATAGGATTCACATTTTCAACGGAAAGGCAGTCTCGTTGAAAGGAGAAGCAAGGTCCGAGTAATTGGCGTCTCCAAATCCGGGTATCCCACGACTGTTATCAAGACGTAAGTTAATAACACAAGATCCCACCAATTAGAATCCCATAATTTCCATCGAGACGTATGTTAATGGCATAGGATTCACTTTTCTGGCGAATAAGGCATCCTCATTGGAAGGAGAAGCAAGGATCCAAGTAATTGGCGTCTCCAAACCCAGAGTCCGATAATTGTTATCAAGACGTATGTTAATAACATAGGATTCACATTTTCCGGCGAATAAGGCAACCTCGTTGGAAGGAGAAGCAAGGTCCGGGTAACTGGCGTCTCCAAAATCGAAGACGGTTCGTCATCAACAATAGCGCATGTTCAGAATTGGAGTCAAAGAGATTGATTCCTCAGTATGGACTGCATCTGGAGACGGTTCGTCATCAACAAAAAGGAGTATATTCAGAATTGGGTCAAGGCCATTGATTCCTCAGTATGGGTACTCTATAAACTCTAAACTTTACTTACCGCAAGTATTGTTTTTAAAAATGATTTTCAAAATACCTTAAACCTCAGTTTTTGCGTGTTTTCAGAGTCGAACTACGTTTGGTCTGATTTCCTTCCGAGGAATACGTAGGCAGCTTTTTAGCACGACCATACCCCCAGTTCAAAATGGCGTCTTTTCTATCGACGACGGTACTTCATCCATAAGTATCGTCGCCGAGGGGCTCTGTAGACACCCCATTTTGGACGTTCATTTATGATCACACTACTTCTATGTCTCACCTTTGATTTGGGTCGAAACTCGTTAAGTTGGACATGTTTCATTAAGTTTCTGACTGACTCCGTTAGTCAGGGGCCAAAATAAACATTAAAACTACTGCAGAGGGCAAAAAGTGAATTCCAGTGCTGAGATGCCTCGTACGAGACATTGATGCCTCGTACGAGACATCCCCCTTGACAGTCGGGTTTTTGGTCAGTTTCCTTGTTGATCTTAACCCCTTTTCTTGGCAAACACTTAAGCAATCCGGGAAAACCTAATGGACGATCCTAGAGTCCAAAAATACCTCTGTGAGAATCAAGTCTTGGATTCCCACCACAACTTACCTTCTTGGCCAAAACCTAGGTCCAAAACCCCTATAAATATGGTTGTCCTTGCCTAGAATGACTAATGGTCAACAATAGACTCCTTATTCACCCAAAAACCACTCGAAATCTGATAAAAAGGTTCTCATAATCAGCCTCTCTCCCTCACCCACAAAATTCAAACCCTCACCACACCATTCAAGCCAAGTTCATCGGAAATTCAAGGCCTTTAGTCAAGGTCATCCATAGGATTCTTGAAGAACGCTTAGGTAAAACTCTTTGTTTTCTATCTTCTCATCTCATTCTTTGTCTTTGAAGTAGTGTGATTCCATTAAAGGATCAGCCTAGAGCCTCTCCAATCTATGGAAATGGTCTCGAAACACATGATCCGACATCCCAAATAAATAAGCAATTATTTATTTGTTTGTTTGCTCTTTTACATACATTTTGCATGATTTTGAAACAACGATGATGATTTCTTAGCAAGACCAATCCTGGATTGGGTGAATTGGGTGCTCATTGACCTTCCCAATTCATAACTTAACCATCGAATCCAAATATCTCGGTCCGTGTTCCGACAACAACATGGTGGTGACTCTCAAACAATCAAAAAGGGTAAATCGAAGGACGAAAAGGCACCTCGAAAACAAACAACGACAAAAAAATCCGCACGCAAACACCTGCGAGTAGAGTAATTTATCAAAGAGGTTGTCTCCCATGAGAACAAGGGGATCCGTCTCATGTATGAGACGGGTCAACCCATAACCCATGGGGCATGAGCCGCTACGTGACAGCCTCCCATAGGTCCCAATTTTTATTTTATTTTATTTTATTTTTTTGAGTTTTTTTTGGTTTTTTTTTTGGTTTTTTTTTTTTTTTTGAGTTTTATATTATTTTTTCGGCTTTTCCGTCGTTTACCAAAAGTAATAGTTACCACAACTTAATGTAATGACTGTATACATATAAGGTAACATTGTTCATAAGTAAACGTAACACCTGTTTTACAAACACAAAAACTCGTTTTACCCATTTTTTCAAATGTAATACTAACTATAATTACATGTAACCCAAACAATATCTAAATGTAATTATCATTTATAATGAAATGTAATAATGCTTTTGCAAAAATGTAAAATATTGTGTATTCTGATTTAATTTTTTGAAAGAAAGTAACATTTGAAAAGTAACAACTCATATATATGACTGTAATTGTTTGTACAAGTAAATGTAACACTTTAATAAAAGAAATTATAACATATTTCTATAGATAATGTAATACTTTTACATGTAACACTAATCAAGTGTTTTTAGCTCTAAAAATGTAAATGGTTGAATTATTACTTTTTCTATACATATGTGTTACAATTATGTATAAACATTATTTCATATAAGTAACACGTTCGTTACATTTTAGTTGTAATAATTATTACTTTTGGCAAACGAATAAAACATAGAAAAACAATGTTACTTTTCTGTATATATGTATTACTTTTATGTATACAAACTGTTACTTTATATGTATACAGTCATTGCATTAAGTTATAGTAACTATTACTTTTGACAAACCGAAAAAAAACCAAAAAAAATAATATAAAAAAAAAGTAAAAAAATAAATAAATAAAAATAATTTTTTTGGCCCTATGAGAGGCTGCCACGTGGCAGGGTCGACCCCTGGGTCCTGGAGCCGGTTGTAGACACTCAGATCTCACACCCCTAAAACCAACCATTGATTTGGTCTAAACGCAATAATCGACCTAAAACCCTAAATTTGGTGGTTTAGGACTACCGACCACCTTATCGGTGCATCGAATGAAAAAAAACTGAGTCCGGATTCATGATCAGGACTCAAAACCGAGCAACTAGGCGTATTCTCCGAAAATCGAGCGTCGGGACCCTACGGCGGGCCCCGCACCCTTAAAAAGCCTTTTACCAACTATTTTATGCATTTAAAATTATATTTATGTCACTCCTTACTTATTAACATATTTTAGGTATACCGGCGTGATCAGAAAAATATATCGAGCAACTTTCATGTTGAGCCCACAGACAACCGGGACACCGGAGCGCGTACATCGAGATAGTTGCGGAGCATAGAGGCGGAGCCGGAAAGAATGCTCAAACTCATTTTTGCATGAAGTTTAAACGTGGCAAGCTGGTGAAATATGCATGGGATTAGTCATTAACAATGGACGAATGGCAACGCAACACATGGCATTAGAAAAAAAAAGAAAATGAAAAATCAAGATTTGCCATGCCTTTTCCAGCTTTTCCCCTTTTCCTCTCTATTATTGAAACACCATGATGGCCTCTCCTTTCACCACCCATCAACCATAATTCGTCCCCCCCTCCTCTACCCCTACTTGGAGGGCAACTTGGTCAATTTTCACCTCCCTCCTCCCTCCTAAAAAACTCTCCTAAATAGCCTAAGAAGCAACACTTTGGAGACATCCTCTTTCTCTACATTCACCACACTCTCCATCTACCTACATTCCCCTCACTTCTCTCTTGTTCTTACACCCACCACATCACCACCATTCCACCACCACTACTCCACCACTAAACCACCACACCACCACCACCAAAAACTCCAAACAAACTACTCAAACAACCTCAATCACTCTCAAAAACTCAAAGCAAACAACAAGCACACTCTCCATCACTCAATCTCAACAACAACTCAAATCAACAAAAAGGCAAGTCTCCCCTTGGAGACAAAGGGAGCACACCACCATCTTGATATCTAGGTAAAAGTCTCTTTGTGAATTCTAAAACATTAGTAATGTAAACCTCTATGTGACTAAGTTCGGGGCCTAGCCAACTAATGGCTAGGTTCCCTTCATCCTTTTATGTTTTTACTATGTAAAACTTGCAAAGTGTACATATAAATGATGAATCCATGTTGTTAATATTCAGTTCATCAAGTTTGCATGCCTTCATAAGAGTTAATAAGTTCATTTCTTTGAAGTTTTCCATGCAAACTCTCTTTTTTCTCTAAAATCTCAGAATCTGCCCTCCCTTCTCATCTTCATGCACATTCATATAAAACTTGGTTTTTAATGCAAAGTGGCATTTGGATAATGTTCTCAACATGTCAAATAATAATTTCGATGAGTTTCATAACTTGGTTTTGAGTTTTGGTCATGTTTTGAAACCCATCTTTGTGTCCTAAGCAACCAGTTTTCTGCACTCTGCTTCAACCAACGTTTTTCATGCTCTAAAAACTCCATCTTAAACTGTTTTCTGGGCTTAAGTCAAAACACCAAAGTTGTTCATCACGTATTTAAGTTCATTATCGTCAAGTTTCATGTTCAGATTCCATGTTTAGGTCGTGTTTTAATGCATAGATTTGAGTTACAGACATGCTGTCCTGTTTGTTTTCCTGTGTGCCATGCTCTTTTCTTGTGCTTAAAACTCAATGAAAACGTGGTTTTTGAACAAAGGTAAAAACATGAATTTTGTTCTACACAAAATCGGGAAGATGAACATATTTTTGAAACATTTTTTGGATCATTGGAAGTACTCGGTTTTTTCACTTGTTTCAGACTTCAAGCTTCAGTTTCAGCACTTCCGGTCTCTGCCATCGAAATGTCAGAGACCTTTTGAACAACTTAAACTCATCATGAACTCAAAATTTTGGAATCTTCATTTTTTAAATCTTTCCTTCGACTTTCATTCTTGGTGTTTTGTCATATTCATGAGCTAAGATGGTTAAAATTGGTGGTCAATGTGCTATGTTTGTTTAGTAATTTTTTCTGGGCAGATTTTGTGAAAAGCTTTCTTGTCAACATTTGGAGTCCAAATTTAATCTAAAAATCCATAAAAACTTCACAATGATCTCTAACATTCTGGGAGTAATCCCCAATTTTTTAGTTTTGGATTTGGATCATTTTAGGACAGGTATGATAGCTCGGGGACGGAGAATGACGCTAAAATCGACAAAAGCCCCGTCACGAGGACATTTATTTTATTTATGGGATTTTTCTCCCATTTTTGAATATATGTATATCCCAGACTGTACATAATTCCCCTCCCGTGGATGTTTTCTTTCTTGACATGATCAAACCATTTTCGAAAACCAATCGGGGAATCCACCCAAACCGATTTCCCGGTTGCGAATTAAAATGAATGTGCCTAGACTAGAAGACTCCCCTGTACATAAACATACACACTTTTTCAGAAGTTAGGACATAAAACATTTTTTCAAAAGGCAAATAAAATGAAGCGTAAGCGGAAGCATACTAGAGACCGAAAGGGCGAGTAGAGTGCTTAACACCTTCTCTTTTCGTAAATTAGCCCCCGAACCCACTTCTTTTTCAAACAAAAGGTTTTATCTCTATTTTCCTAAAAAAAAATGAGGTGGTGACTCTATTTTCAAAACTCTAAGTAGGGTAATCATTGCGAGAAGGCGAGCGCGGATTAGGTTTCGAGCGCGGGCTCTCACAGTGGCGACTCCGCTGGGGACGTTTTTCAAAAAAGTGGGCTAGACTCAATTTGTGTGCTTTCGCCATTACTTGCCTTTGCCTTGCATGTATATATATATGTCCTAACTTTGTTTTGCAGGTTTTCTTTTATATGTGTAAATAATAAAAAGAAAACAAAAACTAAAATAAAAAATATATGTGCTTTTCTTTCTTTCTAAAAAAAATAAAAAAATAAAAAAAAATCATTTTTCAAAATTATAGACCTCACACATGTGCACGTTTTCGAACTTGCGACTTAGCAACCGTACAAACCTTAGGGGGTGTTACCCGGTGAGTGAAGGGGGGTCACCGATCCTCCGATAGGGCTCCCGGTTGACATTCCCGCCCCAAAGCACGGCTACTAGTCGTCGTTGCGGGTGTAAGCCACACGCAAGCCAACCCTCCAAAGCCTCGATGTCCGAATTTTCAAAAATGACACGTCCTTGACTCTAAGCCGGTTTTTGTCTAGCAATTTCCCTTCAATCCTATGCATTTATGGTCATTAAGAACCTAAATGTGGATATCAATTGAAATGCTTGGATTGACCCGAAATTGTCAAGACCTTCACATAGACCGTAACCCGAATGGTGGATCCCCGAAAGAGTATAGGCCCTTCGCTAGGGGCTTCGGACGGCCATTAGTACAAGTGAAAAACGTTGGTCCTATACTTTGGAGACGGTATCCACTATTCCAGGATTTAATCATTGAACGTGTCAAAACAAAGCGAGGTGCTTGTCCGGCTTCCTAGGTTTTGTGCGTTGCTTGCGCTTCAACCTTTCTCAAAAATGATTTTGTTCCTTATACTTTTCTTCTCTTTGTTCTTTTTTTCTTGTACATAAAAGAAAGCCCGTTTCAAAATCTAAAACATTCTTTTTCCAATCCATTCTTGTAGAGGGAGAATATCGCTTCTTTTTCTAGCGCGGCATTCAAGGTCAGTTCCAGACACCACTTTGATCAAGGTCTACTCCGGGTTCTCTCATCAAGCATGGCCAACAGCGGACAGAAATCAGGAAATGGGGCTAGGGGCTCACTTAACATTGAGCCGAGGAATGCAGTGGAACAATGGTTGGAATGGCGCTTGAACGAACACACCAATCGCATGACCAGCCTTTTGCAAGAATTTCAGAAAGGGATGTTGGATCAGATGGCAAGCCTCTTGAGGGACCAAAGTAAATTGGAGCTCAACGAGCTCCAGGCACCCCAATTCCAAAATATCGGTTCCGATCTCAACTCTTCTTCCCCCGAGATATGAGGTTCATGACATGTAATGATAATGCGCAGCAGATGACAAATGACAATTCAAGTTTGCATAATGTTGGGGATCAAAAACCAAGTCGCTCACAGAGAAGGTTCAGTCGTCATGATAGGCACTTTGATGAATTGTATGCTCCCATGAGTGTGATACTCCACGACTTGATGGATCGAGGCTTATTGAAACCTATGAAAGGTTATGTGCCGCCAAATCCGTTGCCAAAACATTGGGATGATTCTGTGTATTGTGAGTTTCATCAGTCAAGAGGGCACAGCACAGACAATTGCTTTTAACTCCAGCATGTAATCCAAAACCTTATCGATGAGGAAATCATTGAGAAGCCCATACCGCAAATCAACACGCCATATGACAATCGTAGCGCCCCAAGGCATGTGACTCCATACTGTGTAAACCCCTATGGAACCCCGAAAGCTTACAATCCTGCCTCATCAGTTAAGGGTAAAGAGAAGAGTTTGGTTCGAAAGGAAGATAGACAATTCGATGAATTTGAAGCCTCGATATCCAGTGTTTTCTACAGTTTGGTTTCTCAAGGAATCATGAAGCCTATGGAAGGCTATAAGTTACCCAACCCGTTGCCTAAATCTTGGGACCCCTCAAAGCGCTGCATGTATCATCAAGTTTGGGGTCACGATACAGACTCGTGTTGGTCTCTCAAGCACGCCCTCCAGGACCTTATTGATAGAGAAGCTATCCCAAAGCCTCCCCCAAAGGCTTCAAGTTCGAAGGTGTTATCCTAGGGGTTCACTGAGCCCCAAGGAAGGAGTTCTCTTTTGTTAGATGATGACCGCAGTTTATCAACTCGAGGAAATGTTTTGCTAATGATGGAATGCTTACTGACCCAAGGGATTATGTCTCTTTTGCTGGGCACACCGCCCAAACTCTAATCCCTTTTGCTTTCGGGCCCGTCCTAAAATGTGCTCACACATCTTTCGCCTACCAAATCCATGCTTGCGTGTCATCTTTTCTGTAATATATTTATTTGCTTGCTTGTCTTGTAAATATGTTTTCAGTTAATGAACTTGCGTTATGATCAAATGCCTTCTTAATCGTGTATCTTGTAGATTTGGTCCCCCAAATGATTAATCTCACTTAATTAAAAGCAAACAATAAAATCTGAACTAATTTTAGACTGCGATTAATTGAGGTGAGAACTAGGGCCGACGGTGCTCGGCGGAATTCACAAACAAGGTTCATAAAGGCGATCGAACAAATTCACAGAAGATTGCGATTGGTCAAATCCTTACAGGCAGACAGACACAGATCAAAGGCAACCGATCAAGGGCCAGAGACCGAAGATTATCGTGAATGGGGGTGTTGTCAATTCACTTTTGAAGTACCTTGCATTGTAATTTTTTGCATTTATGCTTTGTCAATTTTTCTATGTTGTTATTATATCCCCCCCCCCCTTAAAAAATGTGGGGAAAAAAAACGAAAAAAAAAAAAAAAAAAAAACGAAAAAAAATAAATTGCAAAAGGGGAGAGGGTGTGATATTTTATTTTCTTTTCTATGTACATATATGCATCCTGCATCATTTTTTTTTTACTCATAAGAAGCATCTCGACCTTTCAAGTTTAAGCGAACACCTTCAATGACGGCGATTGGTGATTCTTATCTGACCTGCCTTTCACGAAGCAAGAAGATGTAATCAAGATTCAAGCAGTCTCTGGAGGCATCAACAACAGCAACAACAGCAACAACGAAGAAAGCACTGCGCATATGAGGCTAATCTATATTGAAGGAGATATCGATCTCCCGACTTTGGGCAAGCACCATCAACAACGACAACTGGTGTCTTTTGTTGGAGACCAACATGCTCTGCCAAACCCTTACACTGAGGGAACCCAGCGGCCAAAGGTCATGCAGCCTCCAATCAATCTCAAAAAGCGCGACAACAACGACAAGGACCTCCTACACACGAGGTCAACAGGCGGTGCTAATTATGACAGTTGTTTAATGGTGTTCTCATCTCGATTTATCGCGCTCTAATTTATGTTCAAATGATTTGCAAGTTTTTTTTTAATTGAAATTAATCTAAGAAGGTCCATTTGATTCTGAGGCACTTGACCACTAACGCAAGTTTAAATCTTGAGTCGTTGAATTCAAAATGTGAGCAATCTCCTCGAGTCTAGGGGCTTCCCCCTACTCTCGTCCTTCCGTCATTTTTTTCTACGCAAACACAATGTCAAAGATCCCACGGGATCTTTCTTTGCTTTCCCAAAACACTGGCCTTGTGCCTTCCCCAGTCAATTCCTGTAATTTGTCACAGCAAGGGAGACAGAGGAATGTGATCCTCTGACTCTTAAAATCCAAAATCAAGGAGTATGCTCAAATGAATGAATGTGAACTGGGGCTGCGCGTCAGGTTTCAGAAATGATAAGATTGGTTTCCCGTTAATGCATAATGGCTCGTAGGTAGGACAACTCTCACAGACAGTTGGTCCTCTGAAGTTTCAACATCAACAACCATCAGAATTGTCAAACAACCGTCATAGGCGGTCAAGTCCCTCTCAAGAGAATCATCAGAGGAAAGTTCTTCAAATTGGCAGTTTGGGTCACGAGTCACAAAGCTCAATCATCAACAATGCTGGGGCTGTGCATAACCGAACAACTCTCAATGACAGTTAATTCCACCATCAAAGCGTCGAATGGAAATTTGACTATCACAGTATGTGAGTTACTCCCAGCAGTGGAATATGTGACAACTGTCAACGACAGTTAGGCCTCAAAGCAGTATGAATAACAAAGCATGAAGTTGCCTCAAACCGATGAAGAATACAGGAGTCAACTTTGGATAACAGTAGGGGCTTCAGAACTATTGACTGCTCTTACAAACAGCGAGGTCCTCAGAAAATGGGTCATTGAATGTGGGGCTGATCCTTGAGAAAGTGGGGCTTTCATGATCGAAGATTTGGGGGCTGGTTCTGAAAAAGCACTGGGCTTCCACAACCGACATCTGGAGCAAGTCAAAGCAATCCACCGGGAAAGACATCTTCGAGTAGACTTGATCAAATGGGTGTAGGGAATTGACCTTTAGAGTACTCACGCTAGACATTCATTCCTGCTCCACCATATATCTCACCACGACTCTCGTTTCTCGCAAAGTTCTCAAAAAGAAAAATACACAATTCATTCCTTTCCCGATTCTCCCTCTTTACACATAAACACTTTGTTCATTTTATAAAAAGAATGATGGTTGAAATGCAAGCAATGCACACGTGTCAAAAAAAAAAAAAAAAAAAAAAAAAAACGAAAAAATGATTAAAAAAAGTGTGTTTTCCATTTTGAGAAAAAAAAGGAGAAAAAGAAAAAAAAAATGAGGTTTGGAATTTAAAGCCAATTGCAAAAGAAGTCCTCATTCGAAGTTCATCAAAGCGAGCAGTTCTCAAAGTGATATGTTCTTTATCTCTCGATCTTTTAATCATGATGTTTTGGTTGCATGTATGACACTTCCAAGCACGTAATGTCACGATATATCTGTATGCTTGTGAAAGGTCTTATGCAGGTACTCAAATCCAATCTCCGAGGCCATGTCACGTCCAAACCCCTCAAGAAAGGTCTTCTTCAACATCACACCACATTCTGTTCCAATCAAATTGTGTTTTTTGAGTTTTTCACAAACTCGAACTACGTAAGGTCTGATTCCCGAAAGGGATACGTAGGCAGCCTGTCACCTCAGGTCCGACCACAAACGCATAAAATATTGAGAAGGGGGGCTTGACCACAAACGCCTCAAAATGTCCCAAAGCAAGTTTGTTCACGTACTCATCGAAGCAGCTCGCAGAAACCCGAGATGGCCCCCCGACAAATCCAAACAGTTCCAGACATGAAAGCATGGTAATTGGATCGTTCTCCTTAAGCCAAGAATAAAAAATCTCATCACCCAACAACTACAAAGCCAAAGGATCCGTAAATGGCGACAGCTTGCAGCGTATCCTTGACTTATCAAATATAAATGTGTTTTGAATTTTAGATCATCTTGTTCCTATTATGCCATTATCATGTCATATACGATGTTGCATCCCCATCCCCAGCATGTCATTTTTACATCCATATACTTACCATGCTAACATCGTAATCGCAGCCACCATCACTGACACGCCCCAAGTCCCGGGATCCCCTAATAGGACCTCGAACCTGGTGCGCGTAACTAACAAGAAACAAGAAACTAACGGGAAACAGGAACAATACATGTTAGAAAGAAACTGACATGATATATATATACTCGAGGGTAAGGAGCTAAGATAGCTCACAACGAGTTCTAGACCAAGAAAATTAAAACCAAACATGGTTACATACAGCGGAAGACATGCCTAGCACATAATCTGGCATCAAGAGATGTCTAGAGACAACAAGTACTACACAAGTCTACCCCAACAAGCCCTGAGTTTAACAACTCATACAACATCGTCCTTACCAAAGTATAAAATGACACTAGTCTCAAACAAGAACATCCTGCGGAGTACGTTCCCAGCTATGTCGAGCCTCACTGCGTACTATCCCCTGCTTTCCTGGGGGGGAAACAAATAAAGGGTGAGATAAATCTCAGTAAGCTATTAACATGCAACTACATGACATGTTATCACGAAATTCCAGTAGATACTCAAGTAATCATATATCAAGTATCATCAAGTAACAAGTATAGGAGAGGCTAAGCCAACTCAACAAATAATCAAGCTCAAGATATGATCAGGTAACAAGTAGTAAAGTAGTGTGAGAGGCTAGACCAACTCACCAAGATGCACATAGGCCTATCACGTATCATTACCTGAATCCTTCCTTATTCCTCCCAAGAATACCATTGTTGTCGATGCTTGTATAGCTGAGGACAACCACGATCAAGATCAAGAGACTGCTATGCAGTATATAAGAAGACCCGGTAACCAGTGTCATTCACAAGAGCAAGATTCACGAGGTGTTCACGAGGTGTTCAAGAGTTTAGCATTCACTTAAGTCAGGCTTATTGCTCCAACCAAGGAAGCTATGCCCTTACTATGGCAGGTAGTAAGGGGTCAAGCGCAAATACATAGGGACCCGATTGTCACTTAAGCCCCAGCTCTCGCGACAAGCGTGAACCTATATATTTCCGAACAAGCAAGGAGAACCAGCTGGACTCACACAAGAATGCACAAGTAGATGTTTACTTGAACTACGAGAATAGAACTAAGTCCCATATTAGTGGACTAGTCATTATGCACCATGTAATCATGTATCATGTGCTCACGAGAATATGCACCATGTAATCATGTATCATGTGCTCACGAGAATACAAGTACACATACGCAATCATTGCGAAGACAAATCAATCTAATAATGGCACTTAGAGTGTCCATATAACACGGTCAATCCAAGTTAGAGTCTATTAATAACAGACCTCAAACAAGTAGTAGGGTATATCATTCTATATCACTTTGTCACATTCCAAGTTTGCACGTACATATTCATCTCACGTTTAACACATTAAAGTGTCTATTACGATACCCTTACTATCAAGTAGAGCCCAATACCTTAGACTCTAAACACGTAGAAGAATAGGTCACATCATACCTAGTCACAGTCATATCTCACGTATACGTATCATTAGTAATCAAATACATTTTCCAACACATATTGTGTTCTGAAGTTATTCTTATTAACTTAAATCGTAGTATTCACGATTATATGAATTATCTTCATATTACACTAGACCCTATTTTCTTTAGGAACCCATTTCAAGACAAGATATCTTCTTATACTTTATATACTTCATTGAGTATATACACGATTAAAACCAATCACTAGCACTTTAGTGCTTATTCATAGCACTTCTAATATACACGTATCAAATTCAAGTATGTAGTAGAGTTAATCATTCTCGATCTAGTTCCATATCCCAACTCTTTTGATTATTCATACCATGTATCAAGTAATCAAGAAGCCACATTCTATCAAGTAAATATATGCAAGCTTTGCATATACACATCAAGACTCTTTCAAGTTTATTACCATACACATATATTGGTGTCAAGGCACGTACAAGATGTTATAATCTTATATTCAAGTCTTAATTCAATTATTTGGATGTTCAAGTCATGTACAAGATTTTATTGTCTGATACTTCAAGTTACTGTCTCAACTTAAGACATTCAAGACGTTCAAGACATTCAGGTTATTTAGTACATATACAAGATTTTATCATCTTATATCCAAGTTCTCAATCTATTTCTTTGGATGGTTAAACATGTACAAGAGTTAATTATCTTATACTTCAAGTTCAAGCTAGGAAGATGAATTATACATATTTTACGTATTATTTTCAAATCCTTTTCTTAGGACATTCAAGCTCAAGACATTAGTTGGTGCCCCTAAAGTACACAAACATTAGTTCCAAGACAAGCATAACACATAAGTGCTTGTTCATAGCACTTTCAAGACATAAAGAAGAGTTATTCCTTTTATACTCAAGTTCTCATTTTAATTTAATGAGTAATCATATTCAAGACTCACTTCTGATGCCCCTAAGGTGTCACAACACTTGCTAGGACATCTTATCTTAAGGCTATATGCCTTAACAAGAGATAAGCTTTCAATTTAATTTAGATTTAAAACACTATGGTTGAAACAGGGGACCGGGCGGGCGCCTATGGTAGACCGGGCGGGCGCTCATCCAAGCGTTTTTAAAACCAAAACTTCTGGCCAAATGGACGGGCGCTTGGTGCCTAAGTGGGCGGGCGCCTGGTCCAATTTTTCAGCAAACTCAATTTCTTTCCCAGGCTTAGAATTCTCCGTCTCAAGCGTAGGAGTAACTTTTTACTAACAATTTAACATTACCCAGGACATAATAATAAGCTTAAATCACTTATTTCAATTATACTTTCTTATTTCAACAGAGACTTTTATACTTACAAATTTTCCGTCCCAAGTGTAGGAGTATAAATCCACTAACACTTTCTAACATTCAAGAGTGCATTTTAACATGCTCAGAACACTTCTATAGGGACACTTTATTAATTTATCACCGTCCCACAAGTAATAAAATAATCTTCTTTTATTCCCAATTAAATATTTCACCGTCCCAAAAGTATAAGTACAATTTTATAATATACTAATATACTCATTTAGGGATACTTCCATTCATTTCCACGTACCACAAATAATAGTACAATTATTTTAATAATATTTAAATCAAGTTACTATTTTACCGTCTCACGAATAGGAGTATAATTTTCCTACTAATCTTTTGACAAACCCAGGAGTATACTTTTTTCAAGTTTCCTTCATACGCATATGCAGTATATTTATACTCCCTTCGCCCCAAAATTACAAGTATCACAAAAATTGCTCAAAACACAATTTTAACAAGAACAAGTATCGGGAATAACATATATGCATGTTATTACAAGTAAGGGGGAGTCAATAGCTTACCTAGTCAAAAATCAAGTTGACCCAAATTAATTTCTGATCGGCCTGGAACGCTCTATTCAACGCCACGAATATTTATCCGGGACCGGAATCACGAACAGTGGGATAATTAATCGCGAGGAGTCGAGAATAGAAAGAATTCTAAACTTAGCTTTAGAACAGAAGGAGAACGAGAAGGTTTGAGAAATAATCTTTCTCAGAGAAAGCAAACCAAGTAGATATACTTGCAACTATCCAAGAATTGCAATTTGGCCCCTCATGTTCTAACTTTGATAAAAAGGCCCCTAAACTTTCAACTTTGACATTTAACCACCTTAATTTTTTTAAAGTAGTTAAATAATTAACTCAAATAAAATAGCATATAAATATGCTAGTCAAGAATTTAACAAGCAAGCCAAGAATTTAACAAATAAGTCAAATATTTAACGAGATTAAGGATGGGCGTTACAATCACGTCAAATCTAATCATAATATTTGGTAAAAACGTGAATTTACAAAAAGAAAAGAAACTTGTGCACCTACATCACAATCAAAAATCAAATGCAATTGGCACTAGCATAAGTACAATTGTGGCTTATGCTTGAACAGGTGCACTCCCGAGCCTACCAACTCCGTTCCTGCTTAACGGTGGTTCACTGTAAGGGAAAGCTCAGAATCTCATCATGCAACAATCTCAAAGCTAAAGGATCGGAGCAAAAACCACAACGTGCAGCGTATCCTTGAATTTACTTTCATGATGTTTCTCTCGAATGTTTGAAATGTCTTGAATCTCAAAAAAAGTTGGTTACTCTGGTCTGTTCGGTCACCCCGAATTTGATCATTTCGAATAGTTTGGTTACTTTGGTCTGTTCGGTCACCCCCGAATTCGACCTCCTCGAATGATGTTTGGTTACCTCTTGGTTCGCTCGAAGGCTCGAGTTGAATCTCCCCGTTGAACTACGTGACTGGTCTGATTCCCGAAAGGGATACGTAGGCAGCCTGTCACCTCAGGCACGACCACCCCTCATTTCGAATGTTTGGTTCCCCCGGTCTGTTCGGTCACCCCCGAATTTGACCCCCCTCGAATGTTTGGTTACTCCTTGGTCCGCTCGAGCGCTCGCGTTGGATCTCCCTCAGAACTATGCCCGACTTGATTCCCGAAAGGGATACGTAGGCAACTCGATAACAAGAGTTTCAGTCGGACGTTCTATCGAATATGTGTTACCTCAACCCCAGCTCAGAGATGTATGTGATCTCACCAACCCATATGTCGTTCACCCATTCCAATCTAGACTCAGAGATGTATGTGATCTCGCCAACTCATAAGTCTATCATCCATCCCCACTCATCCGAACTACGATTGGTCTGATTCTCGCAAGAGTTACGTAGGAATCTCGGGTTCCCGAGTTCGACCATATGATTGTGTTTGCTTGCTTGCTTGAGTAGAACTACGGAGGCTTGATTCCCGCAAGGGATACGTAGGAAGCCCTACCTTTGGGCCCAGCCATTAAACCCTAGACGAGATCGGTTGTCTATATTGGATCGGCGAATCCACTTTACATCACAAGGGAATTCGACGAGGGGCTCTGTAGACACCACGATCTCGCACCCCTAAAACCAACCCTTGATTTGGTCTAAACGCGATAATCGACCTAAAACCCTAGATTTGGTGGTTTAGGACTACCGACCACCTTATCGGTGCATCGAATGAAAAAAAAACCGAGTCCGGATTCATGATCAGGACTCAAAACCGAACAACTAGGCGTATTCTCCGAAAATCGAGCGTCGGGACCCTACGGCGGGCCCCGCACCCTTAAAAAGCCTTTTACCAACTATTTTATGCATTTAATATTATATTTATGTCACTCCTTACTTATTAACATATTTAGGTATACCGGCGTGACCAAAAAAATATATCGAGCAACTTTCATGTTGAGCCCACAGAGAACCGGGACACCGGAGCGCACACATCGAGACAGTTGCGGAGCAGAAAGGCGAAGCCGGAAAGAATGTTCAAACTCATTTTTGCATGAAGTTTAAACGTGGCAAGCTGGAGAAATATGCATGGGATTAGTCATTAACAATGGACGAATGGCAACGCAACACGTGGCATTAGAAAAAAAAAAGAAAATGAAAAATCAAGATTTGCCATGCCATTTCCAGCTTTTCCCCTTTTCCTCTCTATTATTGAAACACCATGATGGCGTCTCCTTTCACCACCCATCAACCATAATTCGTTCCCCCCTCCTCTACCCCTACTTGGAGGGCAACTTGGTCAATTTTCACCTCCCTCCTCCCTCCTCCCTCCTAAAAAACTCTCCTAAATAGCCTAAGAAGAACCACTCTTGGAGACGATCTCTTTCTCTACATTCACCACACTCTCCATCTACCTACATTCCCCTCACTTCTCTCTTGTTCTTACACCCACCACATCACCACCATTCCACCACCACTATTCCACCACTAAACCACCACTCCACCACCACCAAAAACTCCAAACAAACTACTCAACAAACCTCAATCACTCTCAAAAACTCAAAGCAAACAACAAGCACACTCTCCATCACTCAATCTCAACAACAACTCAAATCAACAAAAAAGGAAAGTCTCCCCTTGGAGACAAAGGGAGCACACCACCATCTTGATATCTAGGTAAAAGTCTCTTTGTGAATTCTAAAACATTAGTAATGTAAACCTCTATGTGACTAAGTTCGGGGCCTAGCCAACGAATGGCTAGGTTCCCTTCATCCTTTTATGTTTTTACTATGTAAAACTTGCAAAGTGTACATATAAATGATGAATCCATGTTGTTAATATTCAGTTCATCAAGTTTGCATGCCTTCATAAGAGTTAATAAGTTCATTTCTTTGAAGTTTTCCATGCAAACTCTCTTTTTTCTCTAAAATCTCAGAATCTGCCCTCCCTTTTCATCTTCATGCACATTCATATAAAACTTGGTTTTTAATGCAAAGTGGCATTTGGATAATGTTCTCAACATGTCAAATAATAATTTCGATGAGTTTCATAACTTGGTTTTGAGTTTTGGTCATGTTTTGAAACCCATCTTTGTGTCCTAAGCAACCAGTTTTCTGCACTCTGCTTCAACCAACGTTTTTCATGCTCTAAAAACTCCATCTTAAAGTGTTTTCTAGGCTTAAGTCAAAACACCAAAGTTGTTCATCACGTGTTGAAGTTCATTCTCGTCAAGTTTCATGTTCAGATTCCATGTTTAGGTCGTGTTTTAATGCATAGATTTGAGTTACAGACATGCTGTCCTGTTTGTTTTCCTGTGTGCCATGCTCTTTTCTTGTGCTTAAAACTCAATGAAAACGTGGTTTTTGAACAAAGGTAAAAACATGAATTTTGTTCTACACAAACTCGGGAAGATGAAAATATTTTTGATACATTTTTTGGATCATTGGAAGTACTCGGTTTTTTCACTTGTTTCAGACTTCAAGCTTCAGTTTCAGCACTTCCAGTCTCTGACATCGAAATGTCAGAGACCTTTTGAACAACTTAAACTCATCATGAACTCAAAATTTTGGAATCTGTTAGGGATATAGAAAGGTTTTCTTGAAAAATGCGGAAATAGGGACGGAAGTCGAGTCTTGTGATGGCACAATTTCTGCAAGAAGATTTTGCCCCGCTACGGTGCTTACGGTTGCTGGCAATCCTCTCTAAGATAAAACGACTTTTTAATTTCTGATAGTAGCACTACAAATCAGAAAATCTATGAACTAAGAGTGTATGGAACTTCTGGACTTTGAAGGAAGAGGAGAATGCTACAATATGCTCTTTAAACAGATTATAGAAAGCTAGAATGCTTGGTGTATTATGAAAGGCAGACAGAGGGGCTTTATATAGATTTCGAAGAGTTCTGGTGTCCTTTCTGGGAATAGGTACAATTCTGATCGGGTGAATCTGGGCCGTCCGATCGCACCTGATGGAGGGAAGAGATTCAGCGAACCGCCCCATCTCTATGCGAACGGGTGCTCCGAACCGATCCAACGGACACGTCCAGATACACTGAACCCATACGCCCCAGATTCCGACCCAACCATGAACCAAACCGACTCCACTCGAACCGGCCGGTCCGACCCATGGGCTGAACCAACCACCTGGTTGAGCTGGTCAAAAATTTAAGGCTCCACAGCTCCCAGCGACCGATGCGTACGTGCAAAGTGTGCCCTAAACCGCCCATTCCGCCCTTCACGCTGCTACGCGCCGCTTCGCGGGTTATGGGTCAATTTGAGCTAGCCTAAAATTGTCCCATGTACCCACTAGCTAGCATGGTTGGCCCAATGGACCACTTAAGCTTGGAAGCCCAAGTCCACACTTGATTGGTACCTCCTTAGATGAGTTATAATAAATACACTCATCTTTTTCATTTTCCAACCAATGTGGGATACATGACTTTCCATATTCATAACTCTTCAAATCTCATTACTAAGTTACATACTTTGAGCATTAATTTCTCATTCACCCGGAAATGGTTTCGAGAAAGTAAATACATCTTCTTAATCTACTCACATAGTAGAATACAATTTTGTAACTTGTTTCATTTTCTAAGAAATGACATCTATTTGAAAATTGGGTCAAAGTTAGGTCAAACCTAATTTGCAAACCCATTTCCAACAATTCCCCACATGAATGACAATTAATGCATGTATGCAGATTGTTCAGAAGTTCCGGCGAACCATTATTGCATCAGGATTGGTAGCTTGTGGCTTTGAACCTCCCTTAGTAAAATACTATCGGATATACTAGCCCCTTAGTAGCACGATGCTTTGAACTAATGACTGTATAATGTATACCAAGACAATAGTACTTACACAATAACAGCTCTAACACTCTTTGTTCTCACATTTTTGTCCATTTTGGCCCTGGACCGTATCTTATTCATAAGTGTTCTTTTAGAAGCGGCCTTATTACTTCTCACTTATATAGGTGATTCTCCTATAAAGAGTATCCTGCTGTACTCCACCATTTAGGTATAGGAGTCATTAAAAGTTTTCTCAACTTAACCCACCACTGTTGCAGGTACTTACACTTGGACGTTCTAGGAATGAGTATGAAACAGGTTCCAAGTGTTTCAACTAAACATCATAACTTGGTTGTCTCATTGAACCAGGGTTTTGGGATCTCCAATTCTCAAGGTTGAGTGTCCGCTATGAGTTCTTTTGTTGTGGATTTTAAACCCATTCCTCTTAACAACTTTATCAGTTGATCTCTGTTTATTCCTTTTGTAAAAGGATCTGCTAAGTTATCTTTTGACTTCACATAGTCAACTGCGATAACACCGTTTGAGATCAACTGTCTAATGGTATTATGTCTTCGACGAATATGTCTCGACTTACCATTATACATGCTGCTTTGTGCCCTTCCAATAGCTGATTGACTGTCACAATGAATTGGGACAGCTGGCACAGGTTTACTCCAACAAGGAATATCTTCCAAGAAATTCTTTAGCCACTCAGCTTCCTCTCCAGCTTTGTCTAGGGCTATAAACTCAGATTCCATTGTTGATCGAGTTATACATGTTTGTTTGGAATATTTCCATGACACTGCTCCTCCACCTATTGTGAAAACATATCCACTTGTGGATTTGGAGTCCTTAGTGTCAGATATCCAATTTGCATCACAGTATCCTTCTAGTACTGCTGAATATCTATTATAAAGTATACCATAATTTAATGCATACTTTAAATATCTCAATAGCCTTGTCAGGGCTTTCCAGTGATCCTTACTGGGATTACTTGTGAACCTACTTAGTTTGCTTATTGAATATGCAATGTCTGGACGAGTACAATTCGTCAAGTACATCAGACTACCAATTATCCTTGCATATTCCAGTTGAGAAACTGGTTCCCCTTTATTCTTGACTAAGTGTAGACTTAAGTCTACCGGTACCTTGGCCGGAGGGTCATCAAATGCATTGAATTTTCGA
Source organism: Campanula takesimana (assembly GCA_026119855.1). Taxonomy (NCBI): domain Eukaryota; kingdom Viridiplantae; phylum Streptophyta; class Magnoliopsida; order Asterales; family Campanulaceae; genus Campanula; species Campanula takesimana. The sequence continues at coordinate 34,250 of JAOWBW010001586.1, forward strand.
AGCACATTTTCTAGATAATGGGATTGTGACAAGACTATTCCATTTGAAGTTCTAGAGATCTTTATTCCTAAGATCACATCAGCTAGTCCCATATCTTTCATATCAAAATGCTTCTTTAACATGCTTTTAGTATTCATGATCAATTCATGAGTACTACCCATTATTAACATGGCATCTACATACAGACAGACTATCACAAATGATTTTGATGTCCCTTTAATGTAGACACACTTGTCACATTCATTGATTTTGAAACCGTTTGATAACATCATTCGGTCAAACTTCTCATGCCATTGTTTAGGTGCTTGTTTTAGTCCATACAGAGACTTTACAAGTTTACACACCTTTTTCTCTTGACTAGGAACAACAAACCCTTCTGATTGTTCCATGTAGATTTCTTCATCTAGCTCTCCATTTAAGAAAGCTGTTTTCACATCCATTTGATGTATCTCAAGGTTATGCACAGCAGCGATAGTGATGAGAACACGAATGGATGTGACCTTGTCACCGGAGAATATGTATCAAAGAAATCATATCCCTCCTTTTGTCTAAACCCTTTGGCTACCAACCGGGCCTTGAACTTATCAATGGATCCATCAGCCTTATACTTCCTCTTAAGGATCCACTTGTAACCCAACGGTTTGCATCCTGGTGGAAGATCAACCAACTCCCAAGTATTATTATGCATGATGGACTATATCTCACTGTTAATTGCTTCTTTCCAGAACGGAGCATCCGGACTGGTTAAAGCCTCTTTAACAGTTGCGGGTTCGTTTTCTAACATAAATGATAGAAAATCAGGACCAAAAGACTTTTCCACTCTTGCCCTTTTACTACGTCTAGGTCCTTCTTCTACTTCCTCTTCTTGAGATGGACCGTTTGTAGTTTCATAAGTCCTCTTACTGGAACTTGTTTCTTTCTGTTCCTTACAAGGAAAGATATTTTCAAAGAATACAGCATTCCTTGATTCTATTGTCATTCCTTCATTCATATCTGGAATTTCTGACTTGTGCACAATAAACCGATATGCACTACTATTACTTGCATATCCAATGAAGATGCAGTCAATAGTTTTAGGTCCGATTTTGACCTGTTTTGGCTTAGGTACTTCAACTTTAGCCAAACATCCCCACACTTTGAGGTATTTATAAGACGGCTTATGTTTATGGAATAATTCGTAAGGAGTCTCATCTTTACCTTTTTGAGGTATTTTATTCAGAATATAGTTTGCTGAGAGTATGGCTTCTCCCTACAAATTTTGTGGTACACCAGAGCTTATAATCATTGCATTCATCATCTTTTTAAGAGTACGATTCTTGCGTTCAGCAACCCCGTTAGACTGAGGTGTATAAGGAGCTGTTGTTTGATGAATAATGCCAGATTCTGAGCATATATCTTCAAACGGAGCAACATATTCACCTCCTCTATCACTTCGAATCTTCTTAATTTTTACATTAAGTTGATTCTCAACTTCATTTTTATAAGTTCGGAAAGCCTCTAAGGCTTCATCCTTACTTCTTATTAGATATACATAATAATATCTTGTGCAATCATCTATAAATGTAATGAAGTACTTTTTCCCACCTCGAGTTAGCACAAATTTTAGATCACAAATATCTGTGTGAACTAATTCAAGAGGTGTTGTGTTTCTTGTGACTGAATGAAATGGTGCTTTAGCCATTTTTGCTTCAACGCAAATTTCACACTTGTCAGTTAAATCTGATTTAGATATGGATATTGATTTTTGATTCACTAACTTCTTAATTGTTTTGAAATTTACATGTCCTAATCTATCATGCCATAAGTTAGGACTATCCAACAAGTAAACATAAGAAACAATACTTTTATTCTTCGCATCTGGGCGGTAAACATTCATTACATTCATTTTGAAAAGGCCTTTGTCAAGGTAACCCTTTCCAATAAACAGACCATTTTTGGTCAATACAAATTTATCGGACTCAAACACTAGTCTAAATCCAGCCTTACTTAATAGAGAGCCGGAAACCAAATTCTTGCGGATGTCCGGGACATGCAGCACATCCACCAGAGTCACTTCTTTGCCTGATGTCATCTTCAGTACAACTTTTCCAAGTCCCACGATCTCGGAAGTAGCGGAGTTTCCCATATATAGCTTCCTACCATTGATGGGGGTGTAGGATGAAAAACTCTCCTTGTCAGCACAGATGTGGCGAGTAGCTCCAGTATCTATCCACCACTCCCTTGGGTTGTCATCCAACTTTGCTATGTTGGCTTCGAACACCACAGCAGCTAAATCAAGGTCCATGTCATCAACCACGTTCGCTTGATTCTTCTTTTCCCTTTTAGGGAACCGGCAATCCTTTCCTAAATGACCGGGCTTACCACAGTTGTAGCAGTCCCCTTTGAACTTCTTGGCCGGTTTCTTACTAGCATTCCCAGAGCGCTTCCGCTTGTTGCTAGTACTGGATTCAGCAAGGTGGACCTTTGCTTCCATCTTGCCTTTGTTAGCCTTGGCTTCAGCCTTGGCTTCATCATTCCTGTTCTTCTCTTCTATTTGAAGACGAATAACTAGGTCTTCCAGAGTCATCTCCTTGCGCTTGTGCTTGAGATAATTCTTGAAGTCCTTCCAGGCTGGTGGCAATTTTTCGATGATTGATGCCACCTGAAATGGTTCATTCATAACCATTCCTTCAGCAGTTAATCCGTGAACAATTAACTGAAATTCATCAACTTGGGTGGACACTAATTTGGATTCGACCATCTTGAAATCAAGGTACTTACCGACTACAAATTTCTTTGAACCGGCGTCCTCAATTTTGTACTTTCGCTCTAAAGAATTCCACAATTCTTTGGCCGTCTCCACGAGATTGTACACACCATACAGGCTATCATCAAGCCCATTCAAAACGTAATTTCTACATAAGAAATTACCATGATCCCATGCCTCTTTGGCTACCCGCCTTTGCGGGTCTGGATCATCGACCGGGATTTCAGGGGGGTCCTCTTTCAAGAACTTGTGCAAGCTTAGGGTGGTTAAATTGAATAGCATCTTTTGCTGCCATCTTTTAAAATCCACCCCGATGAATTTGGCAGGTTTCTCACCATGAGCCGGGTGAGTCGGAGCAGGAGGGGGTGTAACAACTTGATTCGTTACATCAGCAGTAGCAGAAGTTTTGAAGGTAGTAGAATCTTTCGTCATCTTCAAGAAAACAAAAAAATCTTCTTGCGATTGTTAGGGATATAGAAAGGTTTTCTTGAAAAATGCGGAAATAGGGACGGAAGTCGAGTCTTGTGATGGCACAATTTCCGCAAGAAGATTTTGCCCCGCTACAGTGCTTACGGTTGCTGGCAATCCTCTCTAAGATAAAACGACTTTTTAATTTCTGATAGTAGCACTACAAATCAGAAAATCTACGAACTAAGAGTGTATGGAACTTCTGGACTTTGAAGGAAGAGGAGAATGCTACAATATTCTCTTTAAACAGATTATAGAAAGCTAGAATGCTTGGTGTATTATGAAAGGCAGACAGAGGGGCTTTATATAGATTTCGAAGAGTTCTGGTGTCCTGTCTGGGAATAGGTAAGGCTCCACAGCTCCCAGCGACCGATGCGTACGCGCGAAGTGCAAAGTGCGCCCTAAACCGTCCATTCCGCCCTTCGCGCTGCTACGCGCCGCTTCGCGGGTTATGGGTCAATTTGAGCTAGCCCAAAATTGTCCCATGTACCCACTAGCTAGCATGGTTGGCCCAATGGACCACTTAAGCTTGGAAGCCCAAGTCCACACTTGATTGGTACCTCCTTAGATGAGTTATAATAAATACACTCATCTTTTTCATTTTCCAACCAATGTGGGATACATGACTTTCCATATTCATAACTCTTCAAATCTCATTACTAAGTTACATACTTTGAGCATTAATTTCTCATTCACCCGGAAATGGTTTCGAGAAAGTAAATACATCTTCTTAATCTACTCACATAGTAGAATACAATTTTGTAACTTGTTTCATTTTCTAAGAAATGACATCTATTTGAAAATTGGGTCAAAGTTAGGTCAAACCTAATTTGCAAACCCATTTCCAACAGAATCTTCATGTTTTAAATCTGTCCTTCAACTTTCATTCTTGGTGTTTTGTCATATTCATGAGCTAAGATGGTTAAAATTGGTTGTCAATGTGCTATGTTTGTTTAGTAATTTTTTCTGGGCAGATTTTGTGAAAAGCTTTCTTGTCAACATTTGGAGTCCAAATTTAATCTAAAAATCCATAAAAACTTCACAATGATCTCTAACATTCTGGGAGTAATCCCCAATTTTTTAGTTTTGGATTTGGATCATTTTAGGACAGGTACGATGGCTCGGGGACGGAGAATGACGCCAAAATCGACAAAAGCCCTGTCACAAGGACATTTATTTTATTTATGGGATTTGTCTCCCATTTTTGCATATATGTATATCCTAGACTGTACATAATCCCCCTCCCGTGGATGTTTTCTTTCTTGACATGATCAAACCATTTTAGAAAACCAATCGGGGAATCCACCCAAACCGATTTCCCGGTTGCGAATTAAAATGAACGTGCCTAGACTAGAAGACTCCCCTGTACATAAACGAGTAAACTGCTTTTCTACCCCTCGTACTATGGCTCCAACATCAATTTGACACCCGTACTGCTGAAACAACAAATATATGATGCGTACTATAGTTTTATTAGCAAAATTAACCAAAATACTATTCAGTCGTTAACTTTTTTTAACACACGTTATTTTTTCTAACGAGCATTAATTTATTTTAACGGATGTTAATAATTTAACAAAGGGATTATTACCACCTAGTCCCTCATCTTAAGTCAAACTACCACCTAATCCAAGAACACAATTTTAATTTACCTAAATGATAGAACTACCCCTAAGACCCAAACAAAACCCACCCTCCCCTCCCTCCCCCGACACACAACGCACACACACACACACACTTTCTCTCTCTACATTCTCCACTTCCGGCAACCCCTCCCCACCTCCGGCGACAGCACCACTCCCCTAACCCCGGCGACCTTGCAAACTGCTCCTTCTCCGTCACCGGCCACCCTTTACCCCAACTCCTGCAGTCACAGATCTAGCCCTCACCTCTCACTCTCTCTCAAACCCTACCCCCTCCGTCCAAATCCAACGCTAGATCCGACGCCAAATCCCCTCAACGCCTCCCATCTTCTGCTCAATTCCCCTACCTCCTCACTCTCCTCCACTCTCACCGCCGCGAATCGAAGACGCTGGCCTCGAGGACTGCGCCCTCCCACCCGATTCCATCAAGGAGGCCTTCCTCAAAGCTGCCTCCGTCGTCCGCTCTCATATCTTCTCCGATTCCGACGACAGATCTGATGCTAATTGCGTTAACGATCCTTGGACTGGATTGGGAGATTCCGGCGATAAACTTGTTGGTGTTACCCCCGAGGTTGACCCTCCTGGGGCATTAATTTTTACAAATTTAAATCCTAAATTTTAAATCTTCTCGTTAAAAAGCCCTAATCTGGATTTTGGCTCTTCGTACAGTTTTGTTGTTGCTATATTTGTTGTGTTGGGTGAATGGCGAATTGAAAATGGTGGAGTTGGTTGGGTGGAGTGGTGACTGGTTGTGATGGTTTGTGGTGGTGGTGGCGGTGTTGGGCTGGGAAAGGGTGGGGTGTATGTTGGGTTTGGGAAGATGATGGAGATAACAAAAGTTAGTTTTGTTAACACGATGTATGTAAAAAGGTCTATATGTTTCCGTTAGGTTATTAATCTTTGTTAAAATAAATTGATGCCCGTTAAAAAAACAATGTTCGTTAAAAAAATTAACAACTAAATAGTAAATTGGTTAATTTTGCTAATAAAACTATAGTACGCATCATACATTTGTTGTTTCAGCAGTACGGGTGTCAAATTGATGTTGGAGCCATAGTACTAGGGGCAGAAAAAGCAGTTTACTCGTACATAAACATACACACTTTTTCACAAGTTAGGACATAAAACATTTTTTCAAAAGGCAAATAAAATGAAGCGTAGGCGGAAGCATACTAGAGACCGAAAGGGCGAGTAGAGTGCTTAACACCTTCTCTTCTCGTAAATTAGCCCCCGAACCCACTTCTTTTTCAAACAAAAGGTTTTATCTCTATTTTCCTTTAAAAAAATGAGGTGGCGACTCTATTTTCAAAACTCTATGTAGGATAATCATTGCGAGAACGCGAGCTCGGATTAGGTTTCGAGCGCGGGCTCTCACACCGGTTCAATGGGTCGGGTCGGGCGGATAAAAAAACCCGTCTCATGGATGAGACGGGTATTGCATGTGTGCACGGGAGTTTTTGTCTTTATCAAAATCGCTAACATGGGTATTCATTCATTTAAAACATCCACCAGACATTAAAAGCTAGAAAACCTCAATTGCAAAATCAATATTTACCCAAAACAATCATCTACAAACTCAATCAATCAATATCTCTTTTAAAAAAATATATATTTCACACCTATCAAACAATTTCAAGAAAACACATACTCACCTGCAATGGGGTGTGATTTAAGAAATCATCTTTTTTTCAATTTCGTCTACGAAAGTCGGTTGGAATATGTTCGGTGGCGAAGCCAGGATTCTATGGGAAGGGGGTCGAAAAATGCCAAAATAAAAAAATCCCGGACATAATAGCACGAATTGGACTGATTAATGTAAATGTAATTACAAGGATCCAAAAAGTATGATGCATTAAATAGTATCTTGTTCACAAAAGTATACCCTCTAAACCATTACAAAGAAGAGTTACGATTGCTTTCGCCTAGTAGCCATTGTTTGGTATCGTTGCAATGGCTCACTAGAAGTGGGAACATTGTTCTCAATTGTTGGCAAATGCACGTTTGTTGTACTTGGAGTTGTTGAAAATTTTGGTGCTTTTGAGAAAAATTTCTACATGATTAATCTAGCAAATAATAGCTAAATTATTCACATAGTAAATGAAATGAGCGATAAAATAACTTTACACATTTATTTTGGGACGGAGAGAGTATTACTTAGTATTAATATTGAGTATCAGACATGACAAATCTAAAATAGAGAAATAGTGCTATGTGCTTGCAATGTTAACTTTTCAAGTGTAATTTTTTTTAATAATTTGTAATGGATTGTGGCCGACAACTACTGTATGAAAACCACCAAATTAGAAAAATAATCTCATATCATGTGTTTTCTCTATCTTTCTTGTAAATGAAAATACTAACTATTTAATCAAACAATCACAATCAGTAACTTAGAGCAAGAGAGATGGCAAAGATAGGTTCTTACAATTTTTTCTGATTTTGCAGAATTTTTGAAACCCCAAATCCAATTTTCAAACCCTAATTCATACAAAAGCCCAAATCTCCAATTTGTTCTTCAATCTTCATCTTGATAAGAAACGCTCATGACTTTGCCGTTTTAATTGCAAGGTGGTGATCATGAATTTACGATACCTGTTCTGTCTCTCACGCTCGGCGTCGACGATGAAGCCCCGCCTTCTCCTTTCGTTCGCAGAGTTGTTCTAGTTTTTGGTTTTTACTTTTTAACTTTCATTATTTCTTATGAACCACTAGAAATTATAATAATTTCAAATAGACCCAAATTTCTTTAAACAAGGGGGTCAAATGAAAAATTTAGTGTAAATTTTATTTTGCAGAAAGGGGGTCAGACTTTGTAAAATGTAAAAATTTACCCTAGTTTCAAAATAAAATCACAAACTTAACACTAGTATTTTTATTTTTTTTTAAACATGGGGGTCAGCTGACCCCCTTCCTCTCTACCTAGCCTTACCACTGAATATGTTGTGTATGGGACTGAAAAGGGAGAGATGAGTGGCTGTTGTAGAATTGGTAGAGATATTGATGAAGTTCTGAAGTGAACGCGTTGGAATCCGTTTGATCGGAACCCTCGAGACGTAGCCGGAGTGAGAGGACACCTTCCCTGATTTTGTAGGTCGTGAAATCGCTACTCCAAGTAGCGATTTTTTAAAAGGGGTTAGTTTAGTCAATACTTTTTGAAGTGGTTTATTTGGGGCAATATGTTATTAGAAAGTAATTATTTGAGAAAAGAATTCTAATGGGATGCAAATGGTTTGGTTTGGTTCGGTCTAAGCTAATTTAGAGATCAAACTACTAGTCATCGGTTTGAGGAAATTTTAAACCAAACTGAACCACGAAAAAGTTCCAACCGAACCGAAACAAACCACAATGGTTTGGTTCGGTTTGGTTGAGACCGTTGTTCATTAATGTGGTTCAGACTGCGGTTTAAACCGTGATTCAAACTACCATTTAGATTGTTGTTCATAATATGATTCAAACCACATTTTAGACTGCAATTCATTATCATATTGGTTAAAAAAAAATAGTGATCATGTAGGAAGAAAGAGGTTTGCCAGAGGAAAAAGAAGGGATACGGGAGAAAGATTTTAAAGAGAAAAGTGAGAGGAAGAAGAATACAAAAGGAAAAGAGAAGCCGAATGAAGAAAACACACTACACAATGTCGGCGAAAAGAGCTTTGTTAACTATGTGAAGCAACAAATATAAAAAACAATAAAATGAATATTGAATAAGATGCAAAATGAGAGTTAGAAATGGTCTAATGCAATGTAGTTTTTAAATAATTCAAATGTGGATATTACTCAACATGCAAATATATGATTAATATATGCGGTCAGGCGGTTCAGTCTGATGGTTCAGTCTGGTGGTTTGGTTTTGTAACGACCCGAGCCCGGAGACCCGGCCCATTACATAAGCACAACAAACTGGTCCACTGAACACAAATAACTAGGTCCACTTGGCTTATCACAGGCACACCAAAAAGTCCATGGATGTTATTGGCGCTCAATGGTAGTATAGTGGAGACTTATACATCACAATCAAAGCACATATCTTTCCAATGTGGGATGAGGGATTTCACAATCCCCCCTCCCCCCTAAAATTCTTGCCGTTCCTGGCAAGGCCCAAACAATACCCATATCGCCCCCCGGGCGAGCTCGCAAGCCTTACGGCTGGGGTCCGCTCTGATACCATTTGTAACGACCCGAGCCCGGAGACCCGGCCCGCTACATAAGCAACACAAACTGGCCCACTGAACACAAATACTTAGGTCTACTTGGCTTACCGCAGGCCAACCCAAAAGTACATGGATGTTATTGATGCTCAATGGTAGTATAGTGGAAGCTTATATATCGTAATCAAAGCCCATATCTTTCCAATGTGGGATGAGGGATTTCACAGGTTTGGTTTGGCTCGGTTTGATTTGGTAGGAGTCTGACCACAAACCAAACTGAGCCATACGATTTACTAATTTTTGATACAAAACTAAACTAGACTGCATGGTTTGGTTTCGTTCAATCTCAAACCGCGATCTGTATCGAACCGCTGACACCCTTATTAACAACTTTTGAAGATTTTAGTTACAACAATTTTTTATGTACAAATTATCTTTGTAATTTACTTATGTTGAAGGTTTAAAGGGTAAGAAAATACTTGCAAAAAGTTTTTTTTTAACAATTATCTCATGTTTTGTTTTTTTGCTTAAAGATACAACTTCAAAGGTAGAAAGCAAAAGACAAAAAATTGTGTGATAGGGGTCTCGTCGTTAAGAGAGTAAATAGTTTGCCACCCTACAAACGGAGCGAAGTAAACCCATTTTTTATCATTGAAATCCGTCTCATCGTATGTGAAACCGTTACCCACAAAACTTCATTTTCTCAAAGTAAAATTAAGTGAAATTAACCTATGGTTTGACTTTTAGGGAGAAAGTACTTACGAATTAGAAGTGAAATAAAGGACATGTGGTGACTGGTGGGGTGTCCAAAGGTGGGGGGAGACGGTGAGGCATTAAGGCAACATCACCAATCGGTTAGATTTGTTTGTTTGTTTTTAATTAAATAAATATAGAAAGGAAAATTCGGTAGAAAAAAATACTACCCACCTCAATTGTAAGCGTTTCACTCTCTCTTTCTCTTTCATACATTTCTCTCTCCTCTCTCTCTCTCTCTGGTTTCTCTCTCCTCTCTCCAGAAGTTCAAACCCTAAAAGAGCTGTTTACCCACACAAGTAAGTTCTCTCTCTCCTCTCCCCCCTCCCTCTCCCCTCCGTCTCTCTCTTATAATATGAATCGTTGTTTTTTTTCTCTCTCTGTCCAAATTTGAATATTTTCTTCCTTTCTACTGTATAGCATATAAGCTCTGTATACCTTTCTGGCTGATTTTGTGATATATGTATACGTTTCTGGCTGATTTTGAAATTGTATTCACGGATCTATTATTTGGAATGTTTTAAATCTGAGATCTAATATTTAATTTCCATTTTGAATCTCATTTTCAACTTTAGCCTGTTTTGTTTGATATGGTTTTAATTTTTGGTACAGATCTATCATTTTTTGAAATGTTTTGATAATGATCTTTAAATTTGTTATTGAAGCCTAATAAATCTTGGATTTTTCTAACAAGAAATGATGGTAGGTCATTTAGTGCCATCATTTCTACAGATCTATTATTCCTTTGGGATCTATAATCTAGATCTTGATTAGACATTCTGGGTTTTAGATGTGATGACTATGGTATGTTATACGAATTGGATTACTACAGTTTTGAGTTATAGCAATTGGATTGCCATGTTAATGCATAATTTTGATTTCGGAGTCGATAGTTTAGGAAAATGCTTGGGATTCTCTTATAACTTGTTTGGATCCGGATCTATAATTGGGTATTTTGGAATGCATGTGGCTTTGTGCATGTTATTTGGATTTCCTTCAGAGTGTTTAATTGGTGACCTGAAATGTTCTAAAGATTGCTTTTTTTCGTGCTATTGTTTCCATCTGCCTGCACAGATATAATGGACGATGAAGGTTTTCGCAATTGGGGTTATTATGAGGGAAATCTAGGTCTTCATCTTACGTCATCAGCTGAAGAACGAGATACAAAACCTTTTTTAGCCTCTCCGAATAACCTCCCTCTATTCATGCACCAGCATACTTCATACCAACACCACCCTCGAGATTATATGGTTTCAGAAGCACCTCCCATGAATTTCATGAGGGAAAGTTGGATGCATAGAGAAAAGTTTCATCAGATGCAATCTGTAAACCATAATCATTCTGTTATTCACGAACCAGCTGTGTCTCATCCCATGCAAATTTTACAATCGCTTGATGCATCAAAACCTGTTGATGATGAGGCTAGTATGGTTACTGAAGAACATTCAGCTGTTAGAAAGGGAGGAGGTGGTGGCCCTAAACAGAAAAGAACCGGTACTGCTCCCCCGAAAGTGCCAAAAGCAAAGAAGCCAAGAAAAGGCCCTTCCATACCTAAAGAGAATGGGAATTCAGCTGTGCAGCGTTCTAAACCAGCAAAGAAGAATATGGATATGGTAATAAATGGGATCGATATGGACATTTCGGGTATTCCTATTCCCGTTTGCTCTTGTACCGGTAACCCCCAGCAGTGTTACCGGTGGGGATGTGGGGGTTGGCAATCAGCTTGTTGTACCACTACAATATCAATGTATCCCCTGCCCATGAGCACTAAAAGGCGTGGTGCAAGAATTGCGGGACGGAAGATGAGTCAAGGTGCATTCAAGAAGGTTTTGGAGAAACTCGCTGCGGAAGGTTACAACTTTGGTAATGCAATCGACCTGAGGACTCATTGGGCTAAACATGGTACCAATAAGTTTGTCACTATCAGGTAGTTTTACCGTATGAGTTTCATTTACTGGACCACAGTGGCATCTTCTCTGTTAACTTGTATATATGTCTGTGGCCCTTGAAGAGTTTGACTTGGAAAATCTAAGTCCGTCAAATTTTCAGTCATGCTTCGCACTTTTCTGAGCTTTAGACATTTAAGATCCCCGAATGTTGTTGTTTAATTTATTTCCATTTCGTTGAGAAAAAGGCTATTTTTTGGCCAACTTGGAGTAGGGTTGTGGATTTGTTTTTTTAGTTCATTGGATTAATTTAAAGATAAATTACCTTCTTCCATCTAGCTTTTCTTGTCCATTCAGAGATGCCTTGCATTGGTATCAGTTAACTTTATTCAGTATTCGTTCTTTCTTGTTTTCCCCCTTGTCTATTGGCAGAATGTAATTTTCCCAACAAGGTGTGTTGGTTGCTATAACAAGATTGTACCAATTCATTTTCGCTAAATTTCGTTACGGTAGTCTAGGAAGTTGCTTAGTGAAGTTACACCTGGTTGATCATTGTTACACCTGGTTGATCATTTACCTGTATTGTTACTGAAAAATCTTCTCTACTATTCCATGATCCCGTTGAACATGTTAAATATAGGCAATTGTACCTAGATAAATATGTTGATGTTTCTGACTTGTGAGGATTCATGTTAGCCGACCCCAAATTATTTTGGGACTAAGGCTTTGTTGTTGTTGTTGTTGTTGTTTTGACTTATGATCTGCCCAAAAATGAAAAGTCAGTTGATAATATAACAAAATAGAGTAGGAGTGTAATGCCTTTGGTCTTGAACAAGATTGATTTGTCTGTTGAATATTTAGGTTGATTTATTGAAGTTGTATTGCGTATAGTTGATAGTAACTTTTTTGGTTCTTGCTATGGAAATATTTGTATCACAAATAGGTTTCATTGTTAAGGTCAATGTGCTGATTCTGCTGAATTCTTTTTTCATAATTTTTTTTTTGTGTAGATGCGTTTTGCAGCATAAAAATGAATGATAAGCTTGAAGGTAAGCTTCACATAGTGGGATAAAGCCTTAGCATATTTGTCCAACTCCCGGTCTGATGTCATGCATGTGCATTTCTTGTGTATTGTGTTAGGAAATCTAGAATATTCTAGTAAGCACACAAGTAAGTGAATAGTAAGTTGAGAATAAAGCATAGGTGATTTACACCTATAGTTAGTGGGTCCACTCCCACATGGGTAATATAGGGAGGTTCAAAATGCATAATATTTATCTTAGAGTTCATTCACATGTCTTAATATGTCTGCTAGGTCATGTAAGAAGACACCTCGTTTAAAATGGAGGAATATTTCAGTTATTCTACAAAGGTACAAGCATGTTTGTTGTGCCTAATTTAAAGAAGCAAAGGTTGTCATCTGTTGTGCCTAATTAAAAAAAATGGTTTTCTTATGGTTGGGTGAATAAGGGAGAAGAACGGAAAAACCAAAAAATGTAAAAAGCCACTTGTGAATTAAAAGGCCCGGAGGATAAGCGATTTCTGGTGCCTCTTAAAGGCAAGCGGGGTGATCACCTATACCTAATCCAAGGATGGGGGCCGTGTAAGCCGTAAAAACGTTACAGTAGCTGCAGACTCGTAATCGACTAAAGTCACTTAACATTGACCGAGAATATTAGATGCATGAGACTCTGATCTAGCCTACATTTGGAAGTTAGTCCGTGGTTTTTTAATTTCATTCTGTTTTAAACTAGTATTTATGCTCCGTGCTTCCGTCAAACTTCGCATGGGTTAGTTTCTTATTCAATCAGTTTGGTAGTTTTCTAGAAGAAATGATTAATTTGAGGATAAAATGAAATATTTTCTTTTATGGAAGTTAGTCGAATATCAAGTGCAACTATAATTTGTTTAAGTTGTCTCTCTAAGTACTTGTATATATGTGAACTTAATTTCATGTAGTATTGTCGTTGATTCGAGTCTGAAAATTGTTTCATGGATTAAATTCTACTACTGTACATCGCTCACTAATTATTTTCTTGCTTGCTTTAAACCTGACCCACCTCTCGTGTTGCCTCACTTTCTGAATGTAACTACTGCTCTTCAACCCCTTGTTGAAGATATTATCTAAAGTTCTACTCGTTTGTGAGGCCAGAAGTGGAAGGTTTGGTAGCAAATGGTATTTTTATTCTAGTTTTAATTGTCTTATAAGATTTCTGTTTATTTAGAGTTACCTTTATCTCTTTGATTATTATACCTTCAATCAATAGTAGTATCCTCGAAACATGTATTTTGCATTGCTCCTTTTCTGATTTCTCAGTTCTTGGCTTATGCAGAATTTAGTGGAGATTTCCTTGCATGAATGGTATTATTGTGTCTACATGAATGAACATTTAGGTTACTTCACCTAACAAGAAGCGGGCCTTATTTGGTATTCATGTATGCATTTTGGTTCCTAGGTATATGATACATTCGTGTTCAGGAATTTCCAAGTTGCATTAGTTGCTGGGAACGTGAAGTCTTGGTGTGTTATTCTGGTATTAGTTGAGTCAACATGTGATGTCTTCCTTAAAGCTGTGTGAATTCCTTGTTTACCTCATAAATCATTATAACTAAACAAATTTATATTAGTTAATTTTTGAGTTCTGGGAAAATGAAGTTGTTGGTCATTCTTTTTCTAAATGAAAATTGTATGAATGCTGGATGTTGAGTTCTGCTTTCCTTGTACCAATTTGCATAATGTTTTTGAAATTTACAAATGAAGTTGTTGCATGATGTCAATTTTACTAAATTGTTTCACTATTTGTTTTTTTGTTTGCCTTAAACCTGACCCCACCTCTAGTATTGCCTCTCGCTTTCTGAATGTACGTGTTACCCCATTTAGCCCTCAGCCCTATATGGATGAAATGTCTTAGAAAAGTTCTACTCATTTGTGAGAGCCAGAGGTGGAAGGTTTGGTAGCAATTAGCAAATTGTATTTTTCGAAATTCCATTCTTGTTTTGATTGATTTATAAGGTTACTAATTACAGAGTATTTGAAATTACCTGTATCTCTTCATATATTATGCCTTCAAGGAAGTGTAGTGTCCTTGAAACGTGAATTTTGCGTTGCTATTTTTCTGATTATTCAGTTTGATCACCGTGCGTGCAGTCAGGGTTTTACCCTAACCATATTTCTTTGTAATGATTTCCTGATATTATTGTGTTGACATGAATGAACATTTAGGTCACTTCACCTAACTAACAAGAGGAGGAGACCTTATTGCCTTGTTTTGGTCTCCATCTAAGCATTTTGGTGCCTTGGTCCGGAAACATGAAATCTGGGTGTGTTTTTCTGGAATCTTTTATCAATTTGCAGATTGCTTTTGAAATTTGCTCGGGCGAGAATGAGGGTTAATTTCCTTATGTTTTACTGTTTTTATTTAATGTTGATAAATGAAATTTACGGTCTGTTTTGATCTTTTGTTTCCCCTTGATACGCAGTATTTTTTTTCAATTATTTTTGCAATTTCAACTTTTCACTGGTTGTCACCTCTTTGGTCTTCAATGCAGAATCTGTGTGTGGTTCCTGCATTAGATTCTGGAAGTTAGAAGGAAAGTCTTTAAATTTAAACCCTTGCTTGCACCTTTGTATACTCTATTGGGGCAAATGGCACATTGTTACTTTTGAGTTTATAGTTGTATTGTGACTATCAATGTACTCCCTCCGTCCCGGTCCCGAATTAAGGTTCTTAGTTTGTTTGACATTACACGGAGATAAAAAAAAAGTAAATGTTGTGAGTATGAAAAGTGAAGTAGGAGAAAGCAGGAGAGTGAAAGTGGGTAGAAAGCTTTTGTTGTGAGAATGACAAGTGGGTCCTATTGTCTATTTTAGGTAATAAAGCAACTAAGAACTTTAGTCTGAGACAAATAAAAAAAAAAAAAAAGTAAAAAACTTTAGTTTGGGACAGAGGGAGTATCACTTTTTAACAATTTCGTTTTAAATGTTCACACAAATTTGTGACAATGTGTGGTATTTTGATGGAAGCTAAAAATAATGGATGGAAGTTAACAAAGTGGACAGAAAACTTACTGACTTCCTTCTATAGTTTACACTATCCACCCAGTGTAAAAGAGGAATTCATTTGTCACTATTTCATTAATTATTTTCGCAAAACACATGAACAAAAAAGGCCACGATTAAATGATAAATTTATTTCTTACATCAAAATTTTAATATTCTGTGTTGAATACTTATTATTATGATTTAATATAGTGCTACTCCTTCCGGTCCAAAATAACTGTCACTTTTGGACTAAAATTTTGGTCCAAAATAATTGTCACTTTTGAGCTAAATGTCTCTTTTATCTTTGCGTTGAAACTTGTTCTCTTTTATTAATTATCTTAGTGTGAGGCATTAATGTAAGAAAGTTGCACACTTAATAGGGGTAAAGTTGGAACTTTTGTCACTAAGTCAAATGATAATTATTACATTTCTTAAGAGTTGTGTAAATGCAAAAAAAGACAGTTATTTTGGGCCGGAGGGAGTACGAGAGAAGGGAAATTCCCATGGCTAGAAGATCAAGGTATAATGGAGATGGTTGTGTTGAAATAATTTTGCTATCAGTTTACAGGTTAAGGTTAATGAATTAGGAGCTGGAGTTGAATTTTTTTTGTTTAGTTCATGAATATGAATAAGTCAGTCATTAATAAGTCAGTCACATTAAGTAGTTCATGTATCTATTTAAAGATACATCTGCATCAATTTTCTTGTTCTAGTCAGGTACCTAGTCTAGAGTATTCTTATACATCTATAAATAAAGTAACATGTAGATGGAATGAATCAGAGAAAGAGTTTTTAGTCATCTAAATTTTTTGATCTCTCAGTTTAGTTTATGCTTCTTGTTACTCTCTCTGTTTTAAATGTTTAACGATCTGGGGCGTACAGTTAATAAGTTCTAACTGTACTTAGAGTGCTGGCTCTCTAGTTTGCATCAGAGTAATAAGAAAACTTTGTGGTGTTAGATTAAAGAAGGAAGCTCAGAAGTTGCTAGTTACTCCATCCGTCCCAAAATTATCTTCCCATTTGCCATTTTTCATTGTCCCAAAAAGTTCATAGTTCTACAATTTAGGCTTAAATGTGCATAAACACAACATGGCTAGTGAAGCAAGTGTTCATATCCTTAAAAAGTTTGAATAGTCAAACGTGAAGATCATTTTGGGACGGAGGGAATATTTCTTTTGTTGGTATCCAGAATGGACATGAATATGGAGGAGCAGTGAACCAGTTCGGCATTGAGAAGCTTACAAACAACAACTACCAATATTGGCGCTTCCGCATGAAGGTGTATCTCCAAGGGCAAGATCTATGGGAGATAGTTGATGGAGCAGATTCTGAAATACCACCAGAAAATGTAGAGACTATAGAGTTAAGAAGAAAATGGAAAATCAACTGTGGGAAGGGCATATTTGCCTTGCGAAGTTCAGTTCACAAGGATTTAATTGACCACACCCGAGGCAAGAAATCACCGACGGAAGTATGGGATGATCTGGAGAAGCTTTTCACCAAGAAGAACACTGCACAACTTCAATACTTGGAGAATTAGTTGGCCAATACCACTCAATGAAGCATGAACATTGCTCAGTATTTCCAGAAGGTGAAGAAGTTTAAGAGTTAGAATCGGAAGAGCCAATTAGTGAGTCGAGGTTGCGTCGGTATCTTATTTATTCGAAGCATAAGGGAGGAGTACATGACCAGGGGCGGACCCAGACCCAAAATCGAGGGGGTTCACAAATTACATTACACAAAAGTTTTTAAAATAAATGTTTTCTACATAGAAAAATAAAACCGTTTGATAGTTTCTGTGAGGAGTATGGAATAAGAAGGCAGCTTACTTTGCTGAAAGGAAGCTAAGACATGTACAAGAAGTTTGTCGAAGTTGGTTGCATGCGAAGCGCTTACATCAATAGTTGTGGGCTGAAGCAATGCAATGTGGTTGTAATGTTCCCTCGAGGGTTATTCAGATGAGACTCCTTACGAGCTTATTTATGAGGTAAAACCTTCGGTTTCTTATTTCAAAATTTTTGGCTCAGTCTGTTAAGTGCATACTCGAGATCAGTTGCGAAAAAATTGGATGCTAAGGCCACAAAATGTGTGTTTGTGGGTTATGATCCAAAGAGAAAAGGTTGGCGGTGTATGGATCCGGAAACGAATAAGGTTGTGATGGATGTAATATTTGATGAAATTTCATCCTACTATGTGTAGCCGCTGTAATACCATTGATAGCTCCGCAAAACAATCAAATTGAGGAATCATATCAGGATGTTATTCTAGAAATTATTCAAGCTATAGATAGAGTCTTCCTTACCGGAAAAAGGTGAGTCTTGTAGGGGAAATGGAAAAACTGAAGGCGACGAAGTGTCGATTCGAAGATCGCAACGAATTCCAAAAAGGCCAGATAAGTATAAAAAATAGGGTTAATTACAAATTAGGGCATAAAGTCTTATATGAGGTCCCCAATCGGGACCTGACCTTTTTATTTTAGCGATTTATGTATTGATTTTTTTTTTTTCAAATTAGGGCTTTTTGACGATTTTCATCCAAAAACACCGTTAAGTGAACATGTACGTTGCATGTGACTTTGAGTGAGGGTATTTTTGTCATTTCAGATGGAAATTGTCAAAACGTCAAGCCCCAATTGGGGACTTTAATAATACTTCTGGCCCTAATTTGTAATTAACCCTTGTTTTTGTACAAAACTAAAAAATTCTAAATTATTTTGTTATGTCTAATTATTCCCTTCATCATCTATCCTAAAAATGATCATTACACATTCACCCTAATTAGTACGAATAAATTTTGAATAATAATTTTAGTTTATTTTATCTAAAGCATTTTATGATAGTATTATTGATAGTTTATCAATAACAAACAAGTTTCAAATTTTCATTAGTAGAATGAATCAATATAAAATTAGACTTTCACCACGAATAATTTTTTGAATAATAATTTTGGTTTAGTTTATCTATAAAAGAGTAAGTTTTTAAAAATGTGGGGTGATGATTTTAAAATAAAGTTTTTTTTGAAAAAAATGCACAAATGTATTTTTATAAATAGTTAACAAGAGTATGTCATATGAAAAACCAGTTTTTTTTCTTCTTCTAACAATTAGGAAAAAACGTGTTTAAAAACGCGAGGTGACATTTTTATAAATAAGTCGAATTTCGCGGTGATATTTATTCGTAATAATTGGGGTGAATGTGTAATTTTAGAATGATTCAACAGACTAATGAAAATTTAAATAATAATTTTAAATTGATTCAATCAGACTAATGAAAATTTAAAACTTGTTAGTTATTGATAAACCATCAATAATACAATCAATAAAAATGCTTATTTTTTTTTATTAAAATAGATAAACTAAACAAAAAAATCTATTCAAAATTTATTCATAATAATTAAGGTGGATGTGGATCATTTTCAGGACGGAGAAGGAAGGGGGGTAATTAGACACATCAAAATAATTAAGAATTTTTTAGTTTTGAAAAAAAAAAACAAGGGTTAATTATAAAAAAAAAACAAGGGTTAATTATAAATTAGGGCCTAAAGTATTATTAAAGTCCCAAATTGGGGCCTGACTTTTTGATGATATCCATCTGAAATGACAAAATTACCCTCACTCAAAGTCACATGCAACACACATGTTCACTTAACGGTGTTTTTAGATGAAAATCGTCAAAAAACCCTAATTTGGGGGAAAAATATCAATACATGCCCTACATCGCTAAAAAATAGAAATCAGGCCCCGATTCGGGACCTCATATAAGACTTTAAGCCCTAATTTGTAATTAACCCTAAAAAGTATTGTATAAAAATTATTGCATTGAGAAAGACTATGAGAAGGTTAGTGAATGTTACTTTGCTGGACCGATTGATGAAGATGAACCACCGATTGATGAAGATGAACCCTCATCCTATGAAGAATCTAAAGGGAGCCAGAAATGGAAAGATGTGGTGAAAGAAGAAATCAACATTCTATTTAAGAATGAGACTTGGGGTTTAGTTCCTAAGCCTGATGATGTTCAACCTATTTCTTGCAAATGGTTTATAAAATTAAGAGGAAATAAATCTGATGGAACAATTGACAGGTACAAAGCAAGGCTCGTCGCTCGTGGTTTCTCGTAGAAGTACGGTGTAGAATATGAAGAAACCTTCAGGCCCGTGGCAAAAATGACTTCATGCAAGTCATCTGATACCTAGCAACTTCTAATGGTTATGGACTTTGGCAACTTAACGTAAAGATTTTTTTTTTTTTTTTTTTTTTTTTTACGGATATATAAATCAAGAAATTTACATGGAGCAACCTGTTGGGTTCAAATCCTTGCAATACCCTCACCATGTTTGTCGGCTCAAGAAAACCCTTATGGGCTCAAGCAAGCTCCACGCACGTGGTATGGAAAGATTGCTCAATACTTAAGCTTCTGCGGGTACGTTTCTTCGAATGGTGGTGCAAGCTTATTGGTGAAGATGTATGGAAGGGCACATGTTCTTGTAGGGAAAATATAGAAATATGCCCCTGTACTTGGTTTAAGGATGCAGATATGCCCTTATACAAGTTAATTGCCATATTAGCCACCGTACTTATGAAAAATGAGTAGATATTTGGACACCGTCATCTTTCCGTCCAAATCTTAACAGAAACGCTGACTAGGCATCCTAGTTGGCAAGTAAAACTGACTATGTGGGAAAAAAATTGCCATAGTGGAATTTTTGAGTATGATGAGCTCAAAACTACGTCGTTTTGATACATAAAGTCAATGTTCGTTAAATAGTTAACATATCTGTTAAATAATTGATGAAATAACATAAGTTGAGGTGGACCATGACTTATGTAGGGAAGAATGATAAGTCAATATGGGATTTGTCCCTCTCTCAAGAGAGATATCTGCTTGGCCACTCGATGAGCGAGATTGATGATAGTGCATGGCCATGCCAAAATGAATTGATGAGATCAATGTTATTTGCTCATATCAATCTCTCAAGACCGAGAAAGCATTGGACAACATAAGTTGACGTGGACCATGACTTATGTCCAATATGATATCGCGTGACAAAGGGATTGTGATATGTTCTATTTAGGAAACTTTGGATTTCAAAGTTATACTAATTGGGTAGTCATAATGGCTTGCTAGATTCTGCTTATGACTTACGAGGTTTGAATGGTTCGGACTCGTTGCCAACTTAGTATAATCCTATTGGGTCACACACGAAGAACGGATAATTAAAAGGAGCGAAAAACGAGGAAACTGATAGGGGCAGCCGTACGGCTGTATTGGATCCGCACGGCTGGGATTCTGCCGTACGCCCCCCCCCCCCCCGTAAACCAGTTTATTTTAAGTCAATTCTTGTTGGACAAGAAGACCTATGTCCTAAAGGGTTTTGGAAACCCCTTGTATATAATGTGTGCAGCCGGGAATAGTTCCCCAATATTGATTTGATCAATTCCAAACTCTTTCTTGGAGAAAGATTAAACACATAATATACCAGGGTTATTAGGTTTGAATAATCCCAATTATCAAACCATAATAATCATTATGAGCAATTGAAGAATCGTTCTTCAACATAGTTTTTCAATCCGAATGACCTAGCAGTCAAGTTCAAGAAGGTGTTCTTGAATCCGTTCGATGTGTGGATCACCGGTAGATGGCGTTTCTCATAGCGTCTTAATCCAAGGTTTTGCATATCGATCTACAAGGGTTAGTTTCTTTCATCTTAATATTATGAATTATTGTTTATAACGGATCTAGGCTATTGGGTTTTTCATGTTATTCTTCTGCTGCGCATGATTGCACAAAACCCAACAGTGGTATCAGAGCCCCGTTGATGATCAATAATTCTAATATCATCATGATATAATTATTTAATGCGATTATTTAATTGGTATGATCATGATAAGATGAATTTATGTGATGGGATTTTATATGAGATATAAAATATGCATGCTAGTTGTTCATGGGATTATGTGGTTGTAATAATAATATTGATTGATATGTATGATCACATACTTGAATTATCATGTTATAATTGGATTATAATTGTTGATAATATTGATCTAATTTGTATGAGGAATCAATTGGTTATTGTTTGAATGAATTAGATAGATTAAAATTCGTAATTTGTATTTTTGTATTTTTGTAATCTGATTATGTATAAATACGATATTGGATTGATCGAATTTCTGAAAACTGGAAATCTGGAGAATCTGGAACAAGCAGCCGTACGGCTGGACATGAGGCATACGGCTTCAATGCCGCCGTACGGTGCCTTGCCCGATTTCCAGAATGTTGTTCTGGTTTTGGTGTCCAGATTGTTCTGTAAATCGTTTACAGAATTCGAATCTGGAAAACAGAAACTTGTTTCAGACGGCTGGTTTTCGAAACCGTGTTTCCTGAAACAGTTTTCTGTCAAAGAACTCAGAATAATTGCAGAAATCAGAGTTCTAAAGAGTTTAGAATTGCTGTAATCTGTGAGATTAAGAGACAATGAAAGGGTCTTGAAACAAGTGACAAATCTATTCGGAAATGTGGATGTCTTTTGGCTTAGTTTCGACCACATAGAGAAGTTACTTGTGTTGGGTTTCCGAGTAACATGCGCAGCGGAATTTAGCATTTAAAATTTTGAAACCCAAAGCCATGGATCCGTTCATATGATTAAATCAAATACAACATAAGAATAAAGGAATAAACTAACCCTTGATGGCTATCAAATTCTCTTGGTCTTTGGTGGAGGTTTGAAGACTTGATCACGATCACAAAGCTTGAACACGAACTTTTAAGATGATGATTTTCACCCTCTAGCGGTATCCACAATTCGAACGAATATCAAAGGAGCTTCTTTGATCTTGGTTGCTAGACCAATAATTGTAAAACACGCTTTCACAATTTAATAAAGAACTATATGGAATTTATTTTGTGAATTATTTTGTTCCTCAATCAATGATATCTTAGAACAAAATAAAATCTCTCTCAAACTCTTTGAGACTCACAAAAGCACTTCTTCTTATGGTCTGGCCGAATTGGTGTTTTTATACACAATTAAGACCTATTCCAAATAGGTAACTTGTGCCAAAAACCATTCCTAATCGAATTAGGAAATTTCCAATCGGCATACCGGGCGCCCGCCTGGTGCAACCCAAGCGCCCGCTTGGTTGACCAGGAGGCCCAGAACTTTCAGGAAATTCCTTGGAAGTCCTCCGACCCTAAATGCCAATATAGTCCTTTTATTTAAGATTCGTTCTATTGTGTGTGACCCTCTAGGATTATACTAAGTTGGCAATGGGCTCAAACATGATCCCATAAGATATGATTAGGTTCTAGCAAACCGTCATACCTACCCAAATAGTATAACTAGATACAAGTTCGCATTCCTTTAGAATATGTCACAATCCCTTTGTCCACGATGTCATTGAACACAAGTCATGGTCAAACAGTCAACTTGTTTTGTTCAATACTTTCTCGATTCCGAATATGTTGATAATTCAAATGCTATTGATCCAATCAATCCATTTGAGTCCGGCCGAACATTTCATCAACATCATTCCTTCGAGGGGCCCAAGCTTGACATCTCTCCCTGGAGGGACAAATCCATTTAGCTTATTATTCTTCCCTACGTGAATCCGATTATGCCAATCATACCCTTTATAACTACTCGGTTAAAAGTAGCGTTTGAATATGTCAAACATAATGTTCATCAAGTGGAAGACTATAATAACTTCATGTCTAAGGATTCAAATGACATAACTAATATGAGATATATGTATGACATAGACCATGACATAAATCTCATAAAGCGGGTCATGTCCAGTACCTTGTTCCAAACAAGTACCCATAAATCTAACATGACCATCCCATGATCATTTAGCCTTTATGCTAGTGCTTAACAAGTACTAGGGACGGAGATTATTATAAGTAAACATGAACAACAATAATAATCAAAACATCTCTTTATTGATATGAAATAAATGATAACAATTACAACGTTTATTAAACGTGCCTAGGGCACCACTACCAACAATCTCCCACTTGCCCTAGGCCCAATCTCCCATGTATCTAATACCCATGGACCTAACATGACCATCATGTTTAGCTTGTGGAAGTCCCTTTGTTAGCGGGTCCGCAACATTGTCATCAGTAGGTACTCTGCATATATTTACGTCTCCCCTATCAATGATCTCTCGAATGATATGAAAACGCCTAAGTATGTGTTTGGATTTCTGATGTGCTCTTGGTTCCTTTGCTTGAGCAATAGCACCATTATTATCACAATAAAGGTCTATTGGATTAGCAATACTAGGAACCACTTCAAGTTCAGTTATGAATTTCTTAATCCAAACAGCTTCCTTTGCAGCATCCGATGCAGCAATATACTCAGCTTCTGTTGTAGAATCAGCGGTTGTACTTTGCTTGGAACTCTTCCAGCTTACAGCTCCACCATTTAACATAAACACAAAACCCGATTGCGATCGGCTATCATCTTTGTCAGTTTGGAAGCTTGCATCCGTGTAAGCATTTACAACGAGATCATCTTCCATTCCTCCATAGACCAAAAACGAGTCTTTAGTTCTTCTCAAGTACTTAAGAATCGCTTTTACAGCTATCCAGTGATTTTCGCCAGGGTCGGATTGGTATCTACTTGTCATGCTCAAAGCATAAGACACATCCGGCCTAGTACAAATCATGGCATACATGATGGACCCAATTGCCGAAGCATATGGAACATCATTCATTTTGTCACGCTCATCTTTTGTGTTAGGACATTGAGTCTTGCTTAGAGAAACTCCATATAACACGGGCAAGGAGCCTCTCTTAGAATTTTCCATACGGAATCTTCTAATGACCTTGTCAATGTATGTACTTTGGCTTAAACCAAGTAGCCTCCTTGATCTATCTCTATAGATCTTAATGCCAAGAATATATGCGGCTTCACCCATATCTTTCATTGCGAAGCACTTTCCTAACCAAGTCTTCACAGACTGAAGTGTAGGAATGTCGTTTCCAATGAGCAATATGTCATCCACATATAAAATAAGGAATAGCACTATGCTCCCACTAATCTTCTTGTATACACAAGGCTCATCTTCGTTCTTGATGAAACCAAACTCTTTGACCGATTCATCAAAACGGAGATTCCAACTCCTAGAAGCTTGCTTCAATCCATAGATGGATCTCTGCAATTTGCATACCTTAGAATCTTGTTCAAAACCTTCTGGTTGTGTCATATACACATCCTCTTGGAGTTTTCCATTCAGGAAAGCGGTTTTGACGTCCATCTGCCATATCTCATAGTCATGATATGCGGCAATGGCAAGCAAAATTCTTATAGACTTGATCATTGCTACGGGTGAAAAGGTCTCATCATAGTCAATACCATGAACTTGCCTATAACCCTTCGCTACAAGCCTAGCTTTGTAAGTATGCACCTTCCCATCCATGTCAGTCTTCTTCTTGAAGACCCATTTGCATCCTATGGTTTTTACACCTTCGGGCGCATCAATCAAATTCCAAACTTGATTGTCTTGCATGGATTGCAATTCGGATTTCATGGCTCCAAGCCACTTGTCCGAATCAGGAGAAGACATCGCCTCTTGGTAGGTTGACGGTTCATCATTCTCAATGATTTCTACCTCATTACTATCCGTTACGAGAAATCCATATCTCTCGGGCTCGGATCGTAACCTACTAGATCTGCGAGATGCTTGTGTATTTTGAACAGGTTCCACAACTCCTTGTGGTTCTTGTTCTTGCTCCACCATTGGTTCAATGTTATTTTCTGGGTCTCGAATTTCTTCAAGATTTATTTTACTCCCACTGATTTCTTTGGAGAGAAACTCTTTCTCTAGAAAGACACCAGTTCGGGCAACAAACACTTTGTTGTCCTCTCGGTTGTAAAAGTAATATCCTTTAGTTTCCTTAGGATATCCCACGAAAATACATTTATCAGATTTGTGTGCAAGTTTGTCTGAGATAAGTCTTTTGACAAAAACTTCACAACCTCAAATTTTCATGAAAGATAGACAAGGCTTCTTTCCGCTCCACATCTCATATGGAGTCTTTTGAACCGATTTAGTTGGAACACGATTTAGTGTGAAAGCAGCGGTTTCTAGAGCGTAACCCCAAAAGGATATTGGAAGATCAACTTGACTCATCATTGATCGAACCATGTCTAACAAAGTCCGATTTCTCCTCTCAGACACACCATTCCATTGTGGTGTTCCGGGCGGAGTCAATTGTGAAACTATTCCACAATTCTTTAGATGATCGTCAAATTCCTGACTTAAGTATTCACCACCTCGATCTGATCGAAGTGCCTTTATACTTTTGCCAAGTTGTTTTTCTACTTCATTTCGAAATATTCTAAATATCTCAAATGCTTCACTTTTATGTTTCATTAGGTAAACATACCCAAATCTACTATAATCATCAGTGAAGGTTATGAAGTATTGAAATCCTCCCCTAGCATTGCTACTTAATGGTCCGCATACATCGGAATGTATCAACCCAATAAGTCGCTTGCCCTTTAACCCAACTTGGTAAAAGGTGTCTTAGTCATTTTTCCAAGAAGACACGACTCACAAGTATCATATGACTCTAAGTCACATGAACCCAAAAATCCGTCCCCATGGAGTTTTGAGATACGCTTCTCATTAATATGACCAAGACGGCAATGCCACAAATAAGTATGATTTACATCATTAGGTTTAGATTTCTTATTTACATGATAGACATTATTTTCATTCTTGACATCCAAGATATAAAGGCCATTAAATGAATTAGCAATACCATAAAGCACATCATTTAAATAAATAAAAAATTTCTTATTCTCAATAAGAAACTTAAAACCTTCATTATCCAAACAAGAAATTGAAATAATATTTCTGCTTAAATCCGGAACATAATAACAATTGTTCAAAACAAGAATTAATCCGGAAGGTAAAGTGACTTCATAAGTCCCTACGGCTAATGCAGCAACTCTTGCTCCATTTCCCACACGTAGATCTACTCCCCCTTCTTTAAGCAGTCTCCTATTCATTAGTCCATGCACATTTAGACAAATGTGAGAACCACATCCGGTATCCAATACCCAAGAATCAGTGGTAGAAAGGAGAATATCTATCATATAGATACCTGAAGTCGACGCAGCCTTGCTGCTCTTCTTCTTCTTTTGCTCTTCCAAGAAAGCCTTGCAATTACGTTTCCAATGACCAATTTCTTGACAATGGAAACAGATTGCATCCTTTTGTGAATCGGGTTTTGCCTCAGAAGCCTTGGCAACCTTTGCCTTGCTTATCTTGGGTTTGACAACTTTTGCCTTACCCTTGCCTTTGGCACTAGGCTTCTTCCCATCGTGAACCAAGAGCACGGGAGAACCTTTCTCCACAATTTTCATCTCTGCAGTTTTGAGCATCCCATGCAACTCAGAGAGATTCTTATCCATTCCATGCATGTTATAATTCATTACAAACTGATTATAACTTTTAGGAAATGAATTAAGAATGAGATCCGTGGCTAGCTCCAATGGGATTGGATAGCCAAGTTTCTCAAGGTGCTCTACATAACCTTTCATTTTAAGAAAGTGAGGACTCACTTGTTGCCCTTCATTCATTTTACTAGTAGTGAATGCAACAATGGTCTTGTACCTCTCTTGCCTAGCTTGTTCTTGAAACATGGTTTTCAACTCCACGCCTATCTCATAGGCTTCCAAATGTTCCAAACTTTGTTGGAGTTTTGAACACATAGCAGCAAGCATGAGACAACTTACATCTCTTGAATCATTACGATGTTTCTTGTAATCGTCTCTTTCTACCCTAGGGGCAGTAGGCGGTGGTTCAGCGGGTGAGGCCCATCGAGAATGTACAACTTATCTTCTTGCCTAAGAACGATTCTTATGCTACGGATCCAATCCATAAAGTTGGTACCATTCTCTTCGAGCTTATCCTTCTCAAGGATCGATCGCAACGACATTGATTGAGTGTTATTAGTCATTATCTACAAATATGCAAAAATTTCCAAAATTTAATAAGTACCGGTTTTCATTAGAGAGATAAATAATGTATTTTAAAACAAAATACTCCCACTAAATTATATAACCTTCTTATACATCCAATGTATAATATAATTTAATTGGGTTGAGATCCCGCTTTAATCTAATTTTGAGTACGCTTTGGCGCACCGCTCAAAATTAAATCAATTAGGTAGACAACTCTTGTCAATCATATCTCATATGACTCTCAGTTCTTTTCATGAGATTCTTTAAGAAATCCAATTTCAAAAAGCATGTTAAATCTCATCTTTGCCTTAAGCCCAAAACTGTTTTGACGCTTAATTAAGTCCAACCATTTTAAACGCATAGGAAACTCTTATTCACTCATCTTGCTCAAACATGAATAAAATCAATGCACCTCGCTTTGGCGAGCCCACATAAAATTACTCATGTATATACAAGTGTTTTAATCATGGCATGGCAAAAGGACTTAAAACTTTCTTTGAAGGTTCATCACATATAGCATATAACACATTTATGAGCACATTATATAAACATGTTACATATCAAGTTTAGCCACTAAATTAATCTCCATTAATTTAAGCATGATATTTATGTGTCATTAGTTTCTCTATAATTATGAGGATGAGACTATTTCAACTTTGGTTATTATCTCCAAATCAAGACAACAAGAAGTGCGGTCGAACTAAGCCATAAGGCAACCACAATCCCGCACTAATTCAAGAAACCAAGAAAGTAGTCCATGTGGCCGAAACTAAGCAATAGATGGTCTCGATGAACGTAGGCCAATTGCATTCACAATTCCACATGGATCTCCAATCATTGAATCAAGAACTTTGTTTCTCAATTTTAGCAATTATGAACTCTTCATAATTCTAACTTCGTTTTATCTTTGAGACTTTGATTGCGATCAAGTTTGGGAAACACAATCTCGATGAACGCAGATTAGCCATCCAAACCTTGAACCAATCTTAGAATCACAAGACTAAAACAAATAGGAAAATCAAACCCCAAAATCCACACACAAACCAACTACCCAAAACCCATTCCAGATCAGCAAGTCTAGACTGGTTCTGTTACTGGTTTTGTTGAATTTATCGAAAATTCCATATTCAGATTTTAACCAAAATCAGAACAAATCTTGACCACTGAGCGCCCGCCTGCAAAGGACCAGGCGCCCGCTTGAATGGCCAGAATAGTATAGAATTTTAAAGTTCGAAAATTTTGTCTCAAAATTATTTTTCCCCGATTATTAAAACTTTGATCCAATCAAAAATCAATAATCGAAATAATTCAGAATCCACCATAATTTTTATTGCGATTGAATCGTGCGATTAAAGTTGGAAAAACAATAAACCACATAAAATCACAAAACACATAAACATCATATAATCCAATATTCATATCATGCTTGGCACATAAACAATTTATATACACTTAACATGATCCAAGTATTGAATTAATCAATATGAACGGGGCTCTGATACAACTGTTGGGTTTCCGAGTAACATGCGCAGCGGAATTTAGCATTTAAAATTTTGAAACCCAAAGCCATGGATGCGTTCATATGATTAAATCAAATACAACATAAGAATAAAGGAATAAACTAACCCTTGATGGGTATCAAATTCTCTTGGTCTTTGGTGGAGGTTTGAAGACTTGATCACGATCACAAAGCTTGAACACGAACTTTTAAGATGATGATTTTCACCCTCTAGCGGTATCCACACTTCGAACGAATATCAAAGGAGCTTCTTTGATCTTGGTTGCTAGACCAATAATTGTAAAACACGCTTTCACAATTTAATAAAGAACTATATGGAATTTATTTTGTGAATTATTTTGTTCCTCAATCAATGATATCTTAGAACAAAATAAAATCTCTCTCAAACTCTTTGAGACTCACAAAAGCACTTCTTCTTATGGTCTGGCCGAATTGGTGTTTTTATACACAATTAAGACCTATTCCAAATAGGTAACTTGTGCCAAAAACCATTCCTAATCGAATTAGGAAATTTCAAATCGGCATACCGGGCGCCCGCCTGGTCCTACCCAGGCGCCCGCTTGTTTGGACAGAAAGTCCAATTCTTTTCCGGCTTGTTCAGGCGCCCGCTTGGTGCAACCCAAGCGCCCGCTTGGTTGACCAGGAGGCCCAGAACTTTCAGGAAATTCCTTGGAAGTCCTCCGACCCTAAATGCCAATATAGTCCTTTTATTTAAGATTCGTTCTATTGTGTGTGACCCTCTAGGATTATACTAAGTTGGCAATGGGCTCAAACATGATCCCATAAGATATGATTAGGTTCTAGCAAACCGTCATACCTACCCAAATAGTATAACTAGATACAAGTTCGCATTCCTTTAGAATATGTCACAATCCCTTTGTCCACGATGTCATTGAACACAAGTCATGGTCAAACAGTCAACTTGTTTTGTTCAATACTTTCTCGATTCCGAATATGTTGATAATTCAAATGCTATTGATCCAATCAATCCATTTGAGTCCGGCCGAACATTTCATCAACATCATTCATTCGAGGGGCCCAAGCTTGACATCTCTCCGTGGAGGGACAAATCCATTTAGCTTATTATTCTTCCCTACGTGAATCCGATTATGCCAATCATACCCTTTATAACTACTCGGTTAAAAGTAGCATTTGAATATGTCAAACATAATGTTCATCAAGTGGAAGACTATAATAACTTCATGTCTAAGGATTCAAATGACATAACTAATATGAGATATATGTATGACATAGACCATGACATAAATCTCATAAAGCGGGTCATGTCCAGTACCTTGTTCAAAATAAGTACCCATAAATCTAACATGACCATCCCATGACCATTTAGCCTTTATGCTAGTGCTTAACAAGTACTAGGGACGGAGATTATTATAAGTAAACATGAACAACAATAATAATCAAAACATCTCTTTATTGATATGAAATAAATGATAACAATTACAACGTTTATTAAACGTGCCTAGGGCACCACTACCAACAACTTGGTTTCTTGATCTTAGCACGGAAATGTGGATGCCTTTTGGCTTAGTTTCGGCCATGCGGTTTGTGCTCTCAATTTCAAGATGCTCTGCGATGACATGTATGACAGATCCATACGGATAAATCTGGAAGCTGCCAAAACATCCGTACGGATGGTTTGGGCAGTACTGATTCTGATCTGTTTCAGATGGCTGGTTTTGGAAACCGTGTTTTCTAAAACAGATTTAAGTTCAGAAGTCCAGATAGTTAATGAGATCAGAATCTTAAAGGAGTTTAAGATTGGAGAGATCTTAAGGTTTCAGACTTTAATCCTATAACTAGTGCAACTAATGTCACATAAAATTAATTCGGTTAATTGATTAACTTTATGTGTATGAATCTTCTTAAAATTTAAGTCATGTGTCAATCCATTATTAAAATACTTGTGAGTACATGAGTAGTGTTATGTGGACTTTGCCAAAGCGAGGTGTATTAATTCTATTCATCTATGAGAAAGATGAGGAAAGAGTGGTTCCTATACGTTTAACGTGGTTTGACTTAATTAGGCTATCAAAAAACAAAGTTTTGGGCCTAAGGCACAAGATGAGATTAAAACATGTTGTGACATAAGATTTCCAAAGAATCCCATAAAGGATCTAAGAGTCATATATGATATGATTGATAAAGAGTTATCTACCTAATTAATTTAATTTTGAGCAGTATCTCCAAAACTGACTCAAAATTAAATTAAAGTTGGATCTTAGCCCACGTAAATTATATTATACAATTGTTGTATTTGAAGGTGTATAATTTAGTAGGAGTATTTGTTAAATACATTAAATATCTCTAAATGATAATGGTATGAAATATATGTGTATATTTATTTGCATATTTTGTAGAATGTCTTAAACTATAATCATGATTAATTACTGCAATAGACCCCACTTTAAGAGAATAAGATTAACTTCTTTGACCTAGTTATGAGCTTAAGAATTGTTCTAAAGCAAGATTGGAAGTTACGAATTCTTAATAAATCTTATTCCTAAGAAACCTAATGCCTTATGGACGGACAAAGACATTAATTGGAAACATGTTGATGATTTTATAAATGTCAATTGTCTTACAACTTGCTACCAAATGTTTGGAACTTTAGAAGTATCTAAAACATATCGATGCTTATGTGATAAGCAATTACGTAGGAAGCATTCTTACAAGCAAGAAAGGTAAGAAAGGTTTGAGATTGATTAGAGCCTAACATTCATGTGATGAATGAAAGGTGTATTAATAAGTTCTCATGTTTTGAACATGGAGAGACATATTAATTACCTTAGTTGGCTTGGTAATCAAGTTAGTTTGGAACTAACAAACAGATTTGATATTAATTCATAAGCGACATCTGATGTTTAAAAATGCTAAGTCTTAATATCAAATGGAAAACTTCTCAAACTCTAAAGGTTAACAAAGAAAAGGATTTAAGATAAAGGCAAGACAAGAGTTGTCAAGCCTAAAGGAAATATTTGTGGCTAAACCTGAAATCCTGAAGATGTAATTGCTACCATGAAAATGTGATTGATCATTGGAAAAATTACAATTTGAATTAAAAGATCAAGAAGAAGGATAGTGAGACTATCACTTCAAGTATTTATGTTTATCTTTTTACATCTAAGTTCTTGGGTATTGGATACCGGATATGGATTCCACATTTGTATAAATGTGTAAGACTTGAGAAATAGAAAGACTACTTAATGAATGTAAAGATTAACCTATGTGGTAATAATGATGCAATGGTTGCAACATTAATCATAGGAACTTGCGAAGTGTCTTTACCTAATAGGTTCATATTTGTCTTGAACAAATGATGCCATGTTCCTATTTTAAGTAGAAATATTATTTTGGTTTCTCCATTGGAAAATTATGGATATTTCTTATTTCGAATAAGAAAGAGTTCCATTAAATATGATTTGCTTTATTGTATTGCTAATCATATAATGAGACTTTATATCCTTATCTTGGAAGAACAAAATAATGAGTATAACATAAATAATGGAAATCTAAATCTAATGATATAAGCGTTACATTCTTAAAGCATTGAAGTCTCAATCAAATGATAAGAAACGCATATCTAAAATTCCATGGGACGGACTTTTAAATTCACATGATTTCGAATCATGTGATATATGTGAATCTTGGAAATTGATCAAGACACCTTTCACTAATAGTAGTAAAAGGAAAGTACTCTTTTGGATTAATACATGTTGATGTATGTAGTTCACTAAAGTAACAATACTTGGAAATAGATTTCGGTATCTGATGACAAAAGTATTAGTGTACTATGATCTGATCAAAGTAATGAATATTTGAGTCTTGGACTTTACGAGAATTCTGCAGAAAATCTGCAGAATAAGAAAAACAGAATTTGAAGACATCAACCGTACGGCTTCATATCAGGTGTACGCCTAATATGAAGCCGTACGGACCCTATTCCAGAAAGTTTACAGATTGTCTAAAAACTGTTGTTTTTTGCCTCATAATAAGTCAAATTGATCTTTAATTAATATTATGGATTATTTGCTGGAAACAACTGCGTCTACACTAAATTGAGTGTCATCTAAAAGGTTCGTATGATACCATATTAGATATGGAATGAAAGAAAACTTGGTTTGTCTTTCATAAAAATTTGTAATGTGACACTTTTGTGAAAAGTATTGTCTTGGACAAAATCACACCTAAATCTAGTTAATGTATTTTCTTGGGATATCTTAAGGATATTAATTTCACGCCCTTTTAAGTACAAATCGTTTGTTACTCAAGATAGTACTTTCTAGATAAATCGTTTATCTCTAAAGAACTAGTTGGAGTAAAATGTATCTCGAAGAGTTCGAGACCCAGAAAATGACATAGAACCTAAGATGGAAGTTGAACAAAGTTTCACAAGAAGTTGTGGAAATTCGTTCAAGAATGCACAAGTTATTTGCATATATGATGGGATACTATGTATAACAAGAAATATTGATTTCTCGTAATAGAAAGTAATAAGGAAGATATCATTAAGAATGATTGACCTATCACCTATCAAGATGCAAAGTCCGCTCTGGATTTAGATCAATGACTTGGAGTCATAAAATCTAAAAGTGTAATCCATATATCATAATCAAGTTTCGAACTTGAATGCTCTACCCTAAGGCTTAAAAACCATAGGATAGAAAATGAGTTTTCTTGGAGAAAACGAACATGGATCGCAAGGTGCATGTTAATAAAGCATGTTGGTCCCAAAAGGGCAACAAGGGTATGAAAAATGATAGGGGGGGTGAATATCGTTTTAAAATTCTTTTCAAACCCTTTTGCAAATCAATGGCAAATGCGCACAGCTCTAATTTTGGCTACGTATAGCGCGCAACAAGAGTGTGAAATGCACAGCGGAAACTTAAAGCAATCACTTATCCCCAGGTATATGCGCAGAAGTGTAAAAAGCACGCACTAAGTTTAGCTTAAAGAAAGGCGCAAAATGGTACTAAGGCATAAAGCACACAAACACAATGCAAATAGTGCAAGACAATCTACAAAGATCAAACAAAACAATATATCATAAAAGCTTAAATGTAGAATGAAAAGCAAAATAAATAGACAAGCTATTTGGAGAGGTTCGATCGAGAAAAGATCTACGTCCTCTACCAAGATGGTTAGTCTTGTATTTCTAATGGAGATCTTATAATATGAGATAGTGCTACAAGTTACAACGATTGAGAACAAAACTAACTCAAAGATCTATTATCTATGAAAGAACAAATCCTAGACAAAAACCGGTGAATCTCTAGAAGTATGATTGATGAGATCGGAACTTCAAGAGGTGTGTGTGTGTCAAAAATATGGGCTCTATAAATCTATGAGATGGAGAGCACAAGATATTCTGGTGATACAAGGCTTTTAGGATCTGGGCTTGGTAAGGTATGAAGGTTGTTCTTGAGAATTCTGGAAATGAGCAAGCAATCTTCAAAGTTTCTTTCTGAAAGCAAAACACAAGTAGCTTGGAAAATGAGGATACGCGGGCTATTTATAGTGGTGCTTAAAAACTAGCGGTTGGAGCTCTGAGCAAGGACAATGAGATGGCACAATGTGATTGGTGCGCAGGTGTCCTTTATAGCCGTTGGAGACAGAGCAAGTGGACAAACTTCAAACTCCTTCTAAAAGGATGACAGCTGTCTTCTTTTGAAAATTCAAACTGAGGCGCGTCTCCATCTACGTGTATGCTGAGTGTGCTTGTTTTGTCGTATGTACACATCATCACTTTGGCTCATTCGAAAAAGCATAGCTTGACTTGACGCTTTCCAAGCTTCTAGAATCTGAGATCGGGAAATGAGAGAATTGACTAAGGCAAAAACTGCGCGCGCATGGAAACCATGCGCATTGAGTGCGCAGATGGGTGCTGCGCATGAAGGTCATGCGCATCACACTTAGTCATTTGCAAGTGAGACCTCAAATTCAAAGTATAAGCCCTAATCACTAAGCCTAGTCTATAAGAATGACTTAGCTAAAAATTGAAGTTATAAAACTTCTTACATAGGGTTCTAAAGTCTTTAAAATAAACTTAGGTGATGGTATCAATCAATTCTAACACAAATAGGAGGGTTAAGTAATAAGCATACCCAACAATCTCCCCCTAAATGATTGATGCCATTACCTACTATAACAAAGGCAATTCATTGTACTTGATAATAACATGTCCATAAAAATGAAAATGGTAAATCATGTCTCAAGTCAATGCACACACTAGCCAGTGTTATAGATTTCTAGTATATCCAAAAGAATAACTTACAATATGGGAAAGACATAAATATCATTCAGCGCATACATAAATATTATGAGTTTAAGTTTAAGTATGCATTTAAACTGAATGTTTAAACATCATGCAATGAAATATGAGCAGTTATAAGAATGCGCATGAAGTTAAGTTAAATAATGCATTCATTGTTCCACAAACGAATGGTTTGAATTGAACAAGGTTTTGTGAAAACGTAATGATGCATTCTTCTCATTAAAACTTGGAAAATAAGAGTTACAGAGTACAAGTTTTACATGGAAGAAAAATCAAAAGCAAAAAAATAAATATGCGCATCAAAAACTTACATATGCGCAGCAAGAAGATTACAATCCTAATCTATGTTAATTCTAGACAGCGCTTTACTTAGCTCGTTCTGCAGGCTCGTGAACTTGTTCATCAGCTCAATCTTCAGAGTCTGAAACTTGGCGTTGTATTCCACAGCTTGATTGACATAAGTCTTCATCCCACTGTGCATCAGGTCGTTGTCCTTTTGTAGATATTCATAAACTCTATTGAATCCAATTTCAAGCGCATCTATTTGATTTGATAGGGTTTGCTGAGAAGACAAAATCAAGTCCTGAATTTCCTTCTGCGCATCCACCAAGCTCTTGATCAACTCCACTTGAACCATATTTTGACTGGCTTGTATATCCAGCATAGCCTGGTTCATCTTGCCGTTGAAAGTATCACCAAACTGGACTATGCAGTTGGTCATATGGCTTTTAAGCGCATCAAGGTACGCGGAGGAAGAGCTGGAATCACCTGGCGCGAAGTTCTCAAGTGCATTTAAAATCTTGGCAGTTTCAGCATGAATAACTTCATTCATAGCACCTGCCAAAGTGCACAGAGCTTCACTCAGACCATGAATAGAGGGAATCTTGGAGAGCGCAATGGTAATAACACCAAAGTCATGCTCTATGTCTTAGCACAGAGAATCAAAAGTAGGCGCAGCATCAGAACTGGTAGCCTTTGTTGTAGAACTCTCCCCCTTAATGGCACAATCAATTGCCTTAAGCATACTGGCTTGCGCATCTAGCCTTGCAGCCTATGCATCCAGTTGCTCTTGAATTTTAGTCTGCGTAGTGACCACTTGAAAGTGTTGGGTTTGCGCGGCAAACTGATTAGTCTGAATGGTTTGGAGCATGGCCATGATTTGGCGCATGTCTGTTGAGGAACTAGAGAGATCTGAGGGAGCAGCAGCTGGAGGCACTATGAGAATAACTGGAGGTGAAGTTTGAGAAACCCCAGTTGTATGCGCAGGTATAGCAGTAGTAGCAGCAACAGGAGGAGTAGAAGTACCTTGCGCATGAACTGGAGATAGAGGAAGTGCAAAGTCCTCAGAACTTGAATCTGTAGCTGTTAGGTTTCGTAGTTACATGCGCAGCGGAATTAAGCATTTAAAATTTATGAAACCCAAAGCCCATAGATCCATTCATATGATTAAGTCAAATACAACATAATGAATACTAGAATACTAACCCTTGATGCCTTTGATTTTGCAACCTTGAATTCGATGGAGGCTTGAAATCTTGATCACGAACAAAACAAGAATCACGAACTATGAAGATGATAAGTTTCACCCTCTAGCGGTATCCACACTACGAACGAATATCAAGAACACTTGATCTTGGTTGCTAGACCAAATTATGAAACACGCTTTCACAATTGTAAGAACTATATGGAATTATGAATATTCTTGTTCTTCACTTTTGGGATCTTAGAACAAGAAAATAACCTCTCAAAACCTTATGGAGGCACTCACAACAACATGTCTAATGGCTGTAAAAAGGATCCTTAAATAGGTCTTAATCCTTAACCCTTAAGGACTTAGGAAACCTAAATCCCGTCACCAAATTAGGCAACAAGGAATTCTGGCCGACTTGACTGGCACGGTCGTGCCCTACAATCTGGCACGGTCATGCCATCTAGTCCGCGCGCATTCTCCAGCCGCCCATTTTCGGCACGGTCGTGCTTGGTAATTTGGCACGGTCGTGCCAATCATGTCGAGAGGTTTGCCTTGGTTTGGATTTATGGCACGACCGTGCCATTTTAAGGCGCACGACCGTGCCAGAGCCAAACACTGATATTTTTCCATAATTCTCATTTAGTCCTTTACGATTCGTTCTATTTGTGTGTGACCCTCTAGGATTACACTAAGTTGGCAATGGGTTCAAATATGAACCCATAAGATATGATTAGGTTCTAGCAAACCGTCATACCTACCCAAATAGTGTAACTAGATACAAGTTCGCATTCCTTTTAGAACATGTCATAATCCCTTTGTCCACGATGTCATTGAACACAAGTCATGGTCAACAAGTCAACTTGTATTGTTCAATACTTTTCTCGATCCCGAATATGTTGATAATCCAAATGACATTGATCCAATCAATCCATTTGAGTTTGGCCAAACATTTCACCAACATCATTCCTTCGAGGGGCCCAAGCTTGACATCTCTCCGAAGAGGGACAAACCCATTTAGCTTATTATTCTTCCCTACGTGAATCCAATCATGCCAATCATATACTTTATAACTACCGTGTTAAGGCAGCGTTTGAATATGTCAAACATAATCTTCATCAAGTGGAAGACTATAATAACTTCATGTCTAAGGATTCAAATGACATAACTAATATGAGATTTATATATGACATCGACCATGACATAAATCTCATACCGTGGGTCATGTCCAGTACCTTGTTCCAAATAAGTACCCATAAATCTACCATGATCATCCCATGATCATTTAGCCTTTATACTAGTGCTTAACAAGCTCTAGGGACGGAGATTATTATAAGCAAACACGAGCCATAATAATAATCTTATTATCTCTTTATTATTATGAATAAAATGATAACTTATACAACATTTAACAAACGTGCCTAGGGCACCAACACCAACAGTAGCATCTTCAACTATTGGCGTATTTGGATCTACTGTAGGATCAGTCACATCAAAAGCAAAGCCTTCAGCATCAATGAAGATAGGTGGGGCTTGCTGCGCAACATTTCTATGCGCAACTGCAGCTAGCCTCGCTTGCCTCGCAATTTCACGCGCAAAAAATTCAGTGCGCGAAGGAGAAAATCTTGGAGAATCAGGCTCAATGTCAGATAAGTATTTCATAGGCCTCTTGGTAGCATGTTTCTTCATGCGGCGCTTTGTCTTTCTATTCTTAGCAGATAGAGGAATTTCATCCTCGCTTGATGTGTCCTTGTGAATCTCCCCCTGAGTTGGTGCAGTAGTTGAAGGACCAGCAGCAGTAGACTTTGAAGGGTTGATGAGTGGGTCATTGAATGCGCCTTCAAATATATCTTCCTCTGGCACAGGAGCTGATGTAGAGGCGCGCGCAGACTTAGGCGCAGGAGGAGGAGGCGCAGCATCATCATCATCACCAATGTTAATATTATCATCAGACTCATCAAGTAAAGTCCTTAATGCCTTAGCTTTCTTCTTCATCTTCTTCTTTTCCTTCTCGGGCGCATCAACCTTTGACTTCTTTGATTTCTTCGGAGGCTCTGGGTCAGTTACAGCCTTGCGCTTTGGAGCAGGCGCAGTAGGTTCCTTAATTGTGATCCCAGGCGCAATAGTAGATTGCTTTGCCTTATTTTTCTTGCGCGGCGCATCACCAGCGACGCCCTTGCCCTTCTCCTTATCCCCAACTTTGTTCAATACAGGCTCATAGACTGACTCATCCTTAGAGTCTGAGCTAGATGAAGAGTGTTGGGTATGCTTACTTCTTAAACCTCCTACTTGTTAGAATTGATTGATACCATCACCTATTAATATTTTATGGACTTTAGGACCCTATGTAAGAAGTTTTATAACTTCAATTTTTAGCTTAGTCCATTTTATAGTTAGGCTTAGAATATAGGACTTGGAGCGAAAAGGAATGAAGATCCAAGTGTCAGTGGTCACTGCGCAGGACTACTCTACGCAGGACACCACTGCGCAGGTATATCCTGCGCAGCATTCTTCCTCAGTTCAATACATTCAGATCACCTAACCTGGAAAACGCTTTGAAGATGTACGCTTTTAAAAGTGCTAAGGTGTGCAGAAACGACAAAGCAAGCACACTCAGCAGATCCAACGGTAGAGATGCGCTCAGATGAAGCAATTCAAATAAAGACAACTGTCAACCTTCTAGAAGAAGCTTTTGAATTTGGTCTTCATGCTCAGTCTCCAACGGCTCTATATCACCTGCGCACCAATCATATTGTGCCAGGTCATCACCCTTGATCAGAGCTCCAACAGCTATAAAGGACATCTGCTCACCAATCAAATTGACAGCTCAGCGTCCTTGCTCAGAGCTCCAACGGCTAGTTTTAAGCTCTCTGCTATAAATAGCCAGCTCATATTCATTTCCAAGTTGCTAGAGTTTGTGCTTTCTAATATCCTTGAAGTTCTGAAGATTTCTGCTTACTATTCACAGATTCAAGATCAACCTTCAAACTTTCATACCTTCAAACTCCTGCCCAGATCCTAAGCCTAAGATCACCAGAATTCTTTGCGCTCTTCATCTCATAGATTCATAGAGCCCAGAATTTCTGAACACACATACACCTCTTGAAGCTTCGATCATTTAGATCTTACTTCTTGAGATACACCGGTTTAGTCTAGGATTTGCTCTTCATAGATCATAGATCTTTGAGATTGTTTGTTTTTCATTGTTGTATCTTGTAACTCTCTCATATAATAAGATCTCCTTTAGAAAATCCAAGACTAACCATCATGGTAGAGGACGTAGATCTTTCATTGATCGAACCTCTCCAAATAGATTGTTCATTATTCTCCCTGTTTATTTCCTGCTTAATCATTTTTGAATAACTGCTTTGTTTGATCTTATCAGATTGCTATACTTTGCTGCTGTGCTTGTTATTGCCTATTGCCTTGAAACATTTTATCCAACTCTTTAAGCCAAAACTTAGCGCGTGCGTTTTTATCTCTGTACAGCTTTTTCCTGCGCAGGTGCTACTTAAACTTCCGCTGTGCATTTCACACTCTCTCTGCGCGCTATACTTAGGTTATTTGAGAACTGTGCGCATAAGTCATTGATTTGCAAAAGGGTTTGAAAAGAATTTTAAAAACGTTATTCACCCCCCCCCCTCTAGCATTTTTCATACCCTTGTTGCCCCTTTGGGACCAACAAGTGGTATCAGAGCAAACACCTTCATTAAACTTGTTTTGTTTTTCAAGCTTAACAGCTTGGGTGCCGATTCAAGATGGCTTCAAAATCTTGGGCAATGGCTAACTATTCACATGTTCCAGTGCTGAATGAAGATCACTTCGAAATCTGGAAGCACTGCATGCTCACTCATTTTTCTTCCATCGACGAGATCCTCCATGACATCGTTCTTGAAGGACCCTACATCCCCATGAAGGCTAATCCTGATGCTGCTACCAACAAGGACAATCCTACAATCAAGAAGGCCAAAGAGGAATGGACCGATGAAGAAAACAAATGGGTTGGCTATGATGGAAGAGCAAGAAACATCATTCTTAGCACTCTAGACCTCTCCACGCACAATCAAATTGTGAGCGGTGGAACTGCAAAGGAACTATGGGATGCTATTGAAGGATATGTGAATGGAGACAAAGTAAGCAAGGAAAACAAAAGATTTGTGGTGCAAAGAAAATTCAACTGCTTCATGCGAAAAGATGGTGAAACCTTGAGACAAACATATGATCGCTTCTGTGCTGTTGTAAACTCTTGTAAATCTCTTGGAACTACTTTCACTAATAAATAAGTCAATTCTCAATTCTTAGATGCGCTAGGTTCCAGATATGTGCACAAGGCAAGTCATCTGGAAGATTCTGGATTTCTAGACACTTGGCCTCTGCGCAGCCTATACGCTAACTTAAAAGTGTATGAACTAAAGCTTGATCGAATTGACGAAACTGAAGGCAAAGGAAAACTTGTTTCCTATGTTGCGCAAAAGGAACCTGCGCCTGCTCAAACTTCAGACAAAGTCTCTACTTCCTCTTTACTTGAAATGGATGATGATGATTTCGCTATGTTCGTTAAGCGATTCCAAAAATTCAGAAAATTCTCTAAACCTGGATCCTCGAGCAAACCACCTGCTAATTTCTCTCGTGGCAGAGACTCAAAGAAAGATGAAGAGTTGGTCTGCTACAACTGCAGAAAGCCGGGTCATTTTGCTTCAAAGTGTCCCACTCCAAAATATGAGTACATGAAGAGGAATACTGCGCAGAGATCATCAAGGCAGCGCGGAATGATTGCTGAAGAAGACTGCGCAGAAAAGGAACTGAAGACTTGGATAGAGACTGACACTGAAGACAGTGATGATGATGACTCTAAGGATGGACTGCTCTGCTTGATGGCCAATGCTGATGCTGATAGCGATTCAGACAATGATCCCGATGCGGACACAAAGGCTGCGCCAAGGACAATTCAGAAGAAAGGTCCCACTATCACAGAACTGGTGGAAATGGGACATCTGACTCCAAGCAGATAGAATGGCAAGTACTTGTTTGCCAGAGCATACCTATCAAAGAAATTTGTAGCTGCGCCTCCGCGCAAAGAAACTATTGAAATTCCTGCTGAAATTGTAATAGAAAAGAATGACTCTGCTGCTGAGCGCGAGTCTATTTTTCAGCAAGCTGAAAAGGTAATTAGGAAATTTAATTCTATGAAAGAAGCAGTGGACTTATCAATTGGAGAAATTTCATAGCTTAAGACGGAGAAAACTCTATTAAAATCTGAGATCACCCTCCTTAAGGAGCAGATTAAGAGCATGACTCCTCTTACTGAAAAGAACCGTTTTCTCACATATCAAAATGCGCTATTTAAAGTAAGAAACAAAGAATTGGATGCTCAAGTAGCTGATCTCACAAACATCACTGATGAGTGGACCAAATCTCGTGTCACTATGGACTAAATTCTAGAATCCCAAAAAGCTAATGGAGACAAGGAAGGCTTGGGATTCTCAACTAGTGATAACTTTAAATGCGCAGTTTGCTCTGAAAAGGAAAAGGAATTTACACCACAGCAAACTATTGAAATTCCTAAAGCAAAGCACTCTGCTTCAATGGGTAAAAGACAGGAGAAAGTCAAGAGACAAAATTTCCATTATGTCTACCCAAAAATGCAAACTGGGAAAGCCAAGGGTAAGGCTAAAGTTGAACCTGCGCATGACAACTCATATTCTGACTATGGTTGCGCTTCAACTTCAAATGTCAAATCTGCACG
The DNA here is from genome assembly GCA_026119855.1 of Campanula takesimana. Taxonomy (NCBI): domain Eukaryota; kingdom Viridiplantae; phylum Streptophyta; class Magnoliopsida; order Asterales; family Campanulaceae; genus Campanula; species Campanula takesimana. The sequence goes on from JAOWBW010001586.1 coordinate 76,940, forward strand.
AAAGGGTCATGCGCATGAAAGCCATGCGCCTCAACGCCAGATGCGCATTCTTAAGAAAAGCGCACCCAAACCTCAGAAAATGATATTTGTCAAAGCAAGTTCATCTGATCCAGTAAAGAATGTTGCGCCAAAGAAAAGTAAAGAGTTTGTAAAAACCCAATCTATAAGTGGCTTTCATCATTGTGTTGTGTGTGATGGTTTAGGTCACAAGGCTGCAGAATGCCTTTTGCGATTTGCTCCTAATGCCAAGGGACGTAAAAATCCTAAGGTCAGACAGGAGTGGGTTGTCAAAAGTTGCTAACTCTAGGACCCAAGAATAAAGGGGACCTGCGTCTTTAATGTCTATTTTTCAGGTCTCCTGCTTCACTGCGCACTCTTCACAAGCTAAAGCGCATATATGGTATCTCGACAGTGGATGTTCTAGACACATGACTGGAGATGTCACCGCTCTTGAAAATGTGCATGAAGGAAGAGGTCCCTATATAACTTTTGGAGATAACAACAAAGGGCACATAGTTGGATATGGAAGAATCAGAAAAGATAAAGTGTGCATTGAGAAAGTTGCGCTCGTAGAAGGTCTCAAGCACAACCTGCTCTCCATATCACAATTCTGCGATAAAGGTTTGGAATGTCACTTCACTGCAACGCACTGCTATATCAAAGATGGCATATCCGGACTAACTTTGCTCACAGGGACTCGTAAGACTAATGTTTACATTATTGATCTTACTGCTATAGACTCTATCACTAATCTCTGTTTTGTAGCAAAGAATGTAAGTGAAAGCAGCTGGCTATGGCATAAGCGCTTAAGTCATTTGAACTTCAAGTATTTGGCTAAGCTAGGAAGGGAAAATCTTGTCAAAGGACTTCCCAAAGTAGCTGCCATCATGACAGAAAATGCACAGCATGCCAGCTCGGTAAACAACCTAAGCAGTCTTTCTCCAGCAAGATTTCCTCCTCAACTTCCAAATGTTTACAACTGCTTCACATGGACTTGTTTGGACCGGTTACCACCGCAAGCATTGGAGGAAAAAAATATACTTTAGTTGTGGTGGATGACTACTCGAGATACACATGGGTCGAAATGATGATATCCAAAGATGACTGCTATGATATCTTGACTGCACTATTTCGAAAGCTCCAAACTCAAAAGGAAGACGACATCGTAAGCGTTAGATCAGACAATGGAACTGAATTCAAGAATAACGGTGTTGCTCAATACTGCGATGACCATGGAATTGATCACAATTTCTCTGCTGCTGGAGTTCCTCAACAAAATGGCGTTGTGGAAAGAAAGAATCGCACGTTGATTGAGGCTGGAAAAACAATGATAGCTGAAGCTAAGCTTCCAAAGTATTTCTGGGGAGAAGCTATCAACACTGCTTGCTTTACTCAGAATAGATCCCTCATCAACAAAGCCTACAACAAGACTCCATATGAGCTATGGAGAGGAAGAGCGCCCAATATTGCTTTCTTCAAGATTTTTTGCTGCAAATGCTATATCCTCTACAATGGTAAAGATCATAGAGGTAAATTCGACGCCAAAGCAGATGAAGGTATTTTCGTTGGGTATGCCAAACATTCTAAAGCTTTTCGTATTTTTAATAGAACTACTCTAGTAATTGTAGAATCTGTACATGTTACTTTTGATGAGCATTCTCTCCTTGAGCCACATTTGGCTCCAAATGATTCTGATGATTCTGCTGAAAATGTTGAGACAGGTATGCAGCCTCAAAATGCACCTGCACAGAATGATAATCAAGAAGATCAAAACCAGAATCAAGAAAGCCCATCTCAGGCGCATACACCAGATGCTGCGCCAGAAGTGACGACTCCCGATGCGCAAACACCTCCTCCTGCGCATAATGTTTCTCCGCTTCAGCAAATCACATTCGATGACCTTGATGCTGGAACAAATGAAGTACCCATTGAAGATCTTCGTATTCCTACTACTCAACCTAACTTACCTCCCGAGGTTCGTGAAGTTAGAGATCATCCAACTTCAAACATCATTGGTGATCTCAATGTAGGGGTTCGTACTAGGAGAGCATCAAACTTTGATGATGAATATCACTCCTTTATCTCTCAAATCGAACCAAATAAGATTGATGAAGCGCTCCAAGATTCAAGCTGGGTTACTGCTATGCAAGAACTGCTTAACCAATTTGAGCGCTGCAAGGTTTGGACCTTAGTACCCAGACCTCATGATCAAGGCGTTATTGGTACAAAATGGGTATTCAGAAACAAGATGGATGAGAATGGAAGCATCACCAGGAACAAAGCTAGGTTGGTTGCGCAAGGCTATAGGCAAGAAGAAGGAATCAACTATGATGAAACTTTTGCGCCTGTGGAAAGACTAGAAGCTATCAGAATTTTCTTAGCTTATGCCTCTCACAAGAAATTCAAGCTTTATCAAATGGATGTGAAGAGCGCATTTCTCAACGGTGAACTCCAAGAGACGGTCTACGTAGCTCAACCTCCTGGATTTTAAGATAGCAGATTTCCAAATCACGTCTTCAAGCTTCATAAATCTTTGTATGGACTTAAGCAGGCTCCAAGAGCATGGTACGATACTCTATCAAAATTCCTGCTAGAGAAAGGCTTCAAGCGCGGTAAAATCGATACAACTCTTTTTATTGCTAAGTATAATGATCATTCTTTACTTGTTCAAATTTATGTCGATGATATTATATTTGGTTCTACTAATGAGTTACTTTGTAAGCGCTTTGAAAAACTCATGAAAAGCAAGTTTGAGATGAGTATGATGGGAGAACTCACATTCTTCCTCGGACTTCAAATCAAGCAATTGAATGATGGCATCTTCATAAATCAAGCCAAGTACACAAGGGACTTAATCAAGAAATTTGGACTTGAGAATGCTAAAGCATACGACACTCCAATGGCCACGGGCAATAAGCTAGACAAAGACTTAAAAGGTAAGAAAGTGGATCAAACTTTATATCGGGTATGATTGGCTCTCTCCTTTATCTTACTGCTAGTAGGCCAGATATTATGTTTAGTGTTTGTGTCTGACCCTAGAGAAGCGCACTTAACTGCTGTTAAACGCATTATTCGTTATCTCTCTGGAACTATTAACCTTGGACTTTGGTACACCAAAGATTCGAATTTCAATTTGCTAGGTTATTCAGACGCAGATTACGCAGCATGCTCAATCGACAGGAAGAGCACAAGTGGAACTTGTCATTTCCTTAGAAATCGACTTGTTTCATGGGCGAGCAAGAAGCAAGCTGCTGTGTCCATCTCCACCACAGAAGCTGAATACATTGCTGCTGGAAGCTGCTGCTGCCAAATCCTATGGATGAAGCAACAATTAGTGGACTATGGAATTCATGAAGCAAACTGCCCAATATTCTGCGATAATATGTCCACCATAGCTGTCTCTAACAATCCTGTCATGCATTCAAAGACAAAGCACATCGACATCAAATATCACTTTCTCAAGGATCACGTGGAAAAAGGAAACATTCATTTAGAGCACGTGGGCACAGATAATCAAATTGCTGATATTCTTACAAGGCTCTTGACGCAAAGAGATTTGTATTCTTGAGAGGAGAAATGGGTATGCTTGAACTTAGCTAACATGTCCATATGATTTGTTAATACTAATAATCTTGTGTTTGCTTGATAAAATGTTCATCATAGGTCAAGATCCATGCTTCTGCGCAACCCCTGCGCAGTACTTCACTTGCGCATGACACTAATGTTAATTTGTTTTAAGAATCTATTGCGCTATTCAAAGCTCTGCGCATGATTTTAACATGCGCACACTTCGTGGATCGCAGGTAAGTCTTCTATTTATTATAAATTGCACTTAGGTCCCTGACTGAAAAGTCAACGCTTAGTTCACAAGGGTACTTGTGCAATTAAAATTTTCCCTCGCCTTATTTTTGAAATTTCTTGGGAAATTACGCTTTTGCCCCTGCGCATGTCCCATTATCATTAAATGCATACGGCCATTAATGATAGCGCCTGTTAGAATTCCTGATCAACATTTATGAGGGAGTTGATATGACTGTGACTTGCCTAGACCTACTCACACACGCGCGCGTCAGGTCTGCGCACGCGCGTTCCCTATTCGGCCACGTCGCTTTGCTATCGTGCGCCTCTGCGTTTTTCACCAAATTCGCCGTCTTTCACCAAACCGCCTCGCTGACGTCAGGCACCTTTTCCCATTTTGGTATAAATCCCTTTTGAATCTTCCTTTTCTCTCTTTCCTGCTCTCTCCTCTTTCACAAATTCATTATTTCCTCTCCTCTGCAACCTACTCTCCACCTCCCAATCTTTTCCTTTTCTTCTCTCCTTGACTTTTCTTTCAATCTCTGCAAAACTCTTCTCTCTCTTCCTCTTTTCAAAAACCCTAGTTTCATTTAAAATGGCTCCCAGAAAATCAAAAGCTAAGGTAGTTGGTGAGGTCCATGAACCGGTTGAAGAGGTTCCTCCTCCAGAAGCTAAGACTGTTGACGACATGGTAACAATTTCTGACCCTTGAACTCATTTTCAGTCAATCCGCCATTGTTGAGTCTCGAGTTCTTAAAACTCCCTTTTTCGATTTTTCTCTCATCTGTTAATCATTTTTAAAATCGTCTGTTGTTTTGAGTTCGTCTCTCTCTGATCTACCTTTGTATGTACTTTATTTCACGATCAGTACTGTTTTCATATGTTTTCTGCAAAATTTTTCGTTCGAAAACCACCAAGGCAGTCGAACAGTTATTCTCGATTTCTGGGCTTAATGTTTTGTTTTTGAAAATCTTGTTTTCTTAGTCGTTTTTCGTCTCTGAAATGCGGTTATTTCGATATGTTTTTTGTCCTTTTTGGTCAAACTTTGATTTTGGTGTTCTTGGTGTTCTTCGTGTTCATATTTTATTATTCCGTGTTCATCAAGTTCTTATTTTTTTCTATTGATTTAGGTCGCCTAAAATTTCTTAGTGTTTGCGTTTTTGCGCATAACTTTTTCATTCGTTCCCTATGGAGATGCTGCGCATACGTGTATCTGCGCATGCGCTTCGGTCCATGCGTGATTCTTGTCTAAACTATTTCTTATTTTGCGCAGAATTCTTTCTATTTTCTACAAGGCTGGGAACTAGATCTTGCTGCGCTACATAAAGACGCTGTCGGACGCAGGATTGTTCATCTTATGGATTCTTCCGGCATCTTACCTCTCTTTACACTGGCTCAGGACTTCTATGTCCCCTCTCTTGTAGACGAGTTCTTTGAAAACGCAGAGAGAATCACCATGACGCACAAGCAAACTCAAGCAAAGATTGATGTTATCCGCTCAGTTGTTCGGAATTATTCAGTGCGCATTGTTCCTGCGTCACTTAAAAAGCTTTGCGGATTTAATGTTGATGATGCGCCAGAAGCCTATTCTGAAGCTAAACAAAACAAGCTTGCGCAGAAACTGGTTGGGGAACCCTCACTTGTAAAGAAATGGAGCGTTCATGATCGCAAGGAATTTGGTGAGGTGATGTATCACCTGTGCACCATTATTGGTGACTCAGTAAACTGCAAAAATGGAAATAAGGGCAAGTTTATTTCCAAGCAGTGGGCTTATTGCGCTGCGGTTTATAATGGCGATGCTCTAAACTGGTCCTCTGTTCTTTTTGACGAGCTATGGGATGCATCAGAGAGCTATGACAAGAGCATGGACAAGAAAGTAGCCAAGTACAGAACTCACTGTAGGCTACTATCCAAGTATCTGACGAACGTCTCTGAGCTACGCACCTTCGTGCAGAAGCGTCCTGAACTCAAAGTTCCGTGCACCAAGACCTATTCCATCTCTCACCTCTACTCCCTGCGCAATGAAATTGGTCGCAGTGATTATCGCAAGATCTGGAACATGGACACCAGCCCAGACAAGGAAGATTGGGTTGATAGTGATGATGATGTTGAAGCCCCTCAACCCAAGGCAAAGAACACTGCCGCGCAGCCTTCAAAGGCCACTGAGCCTGCTGAACCTGAAACTGCTGCTGCGCAGGCAAAGCGCAAAGGCAAAGGTATTGCAGATCATACGCCAGAAAAAGTAAAGGAAATCCCAAATGTCAGATCAACTGCTGGCATTAAAATTGGATCTGATTTACCACCCCCTGCTCCCAAGCCTTCAAAGAAGCGCAAAGATCCTCCTGCGCCTGCTCCCTCTCCTGCTAAAACCAAGAAAAAGTCTGCATTTACTAGACTTCCTCCTGCAGCGGCTATGGTTGAAGAAGACAGCGAGTCTCGAATGGATGAGACTGCTGCTGATGCTGCGGATGATACCGCGCAGGGGGAGCAAGATCCAAAGGCTGCTGAAGCACCTCCAGCTCAGGGTACAAGAGATAGTGATGATTGGATGGATGAAGCTTTTCCCGTCTCCGGTACGCCTTCCAAGGCCGCTGCTGCTGCACCTGCTAAGGATGATCCTCTTCGAACTCCGCACAAGAAACAAGTTGTGCGCAGCACTGCGAAGGGACAGCCAAAAGCTGCGGCTCCTCCTTGTCCTGAACCATCATCAAGTGCCTTTCAACGCCTCAATATTCTGATTGGAAATACTCAACCTGGCACCTCTGTTCTTCATGATAGATTGGACATAGAAGATGAGGATGCGGATGAAGTTACCATGTCGCGACCCCGAACCCCGCGGGCCCGAGACCGCGATCTGGACGTCGACTTAAACAATAAACTCTAAAATGATGGAGATAAAAATTTCCTTTTATACCCAAAAGATGATAACACAAGGTTTTGTAAATCAACTTGAACAACAAAGTAAAACTAGTATAAACTCCATAAGCTTATACACCAAAGTTACAAAATACACAAATCCTAGTGACGTCAATGTTTGGTACAAATATCCCCAAAAGGTTACACATTGATATAATGTAAACCAACCTATAACAACTTTCCCCAAAAGAATGAATCCACACTCGACGTCCTCTTTCTCGTGATCAGCGAGACTAATCCTTAGCACCTGGGGGGGGTTAAGGAAAAACAAAGATAAAAAAAAGGGGGTGAGATAAATCTCAATAAGTTACTAATGCAACTACATGACATGCTATGATGCAAGGAGCAATAAGCAATAATAAATATCACATAGCACATAGCATTTGTCACATAACAGATAGCAGCGGAAATAAACACATAACAAAGGATATTAGCCAAGGTTTCCAAACCGGTACATCCAAATAAAGGATCACTGCGCAGCTTCAATAATCAACAAATCATCATCTTTATAATAGCATGAAAGCCGAAGAGAAACCCCCGGTACCGGAACCAATAACCATAAGAGTGTCACAAAGGACAAGAGCCATGCCACAAAGTCATGCTCGGTAGCTAGATACATTCACAAAGGAAGCTAACTTGTCTTTTCCAAGGCCAATCTGGAAAAGGGTATAGAAGGGGGCATAACAATGGTCAACATTATAATGGACTTGGCTTTGCCATTATAATCTTTTCCATCGCCCGATGCAACAAATATGCCAGCTGGGCTTCCAAATAAATGCTAAGTAATAATATATTAGCACGATAAACAACAAAGGATTCCAAAGTAGGGAATCATACCAAGAAGTCACCAAGAAAGTGAAATGTACCCACAACGCACAATTAAAGTGTTCCAATAATCTCAATTAACACTTAATTAATTTCAAACACAAACTTGATCACAAAGGACCCAATTCTATCACTAGAGTGTACTACAATGTTCACTAAGGTCAACTACAAGGACACCCAAGACTTAGACCAAAACGCATTCTTCAATCACACAAATTAACAAATGTAAACTTTCAGAGGTCTGTGCGGCCGCCCACCAGGGACTGTGCGGTCACCCAAACAAGCCCTCAAACAAGAACAAAAGCTTTCAGATAGATGTGCAGTCGTCCAGACATTTTTGGGCGGTCGCCCAATCTTCTGAATTGCTGGAAATCGGGAAGAACAAACTGGGTTCTTCCATTTTCATACCAAAACACATTTCAACCAAAATCCAACCCTCTAACGAGCATACTAATGTACCAAAACAACTTATAAGTCCAAAAAGACTCATACAACAACATTTAAAAACCAATATCAAGATCAAATCCCAACATTCATACAATCACCATTTTTAACCAAAAACCCAAATAAATTCCAAATAAATTGCAAACTCATCCAAACTTCAAATATAACAACAAAAGCATTATATGAACATGATATGAACATTTTAACATCAAAATGGGGGAAAAGTAACTTACTTGAAAATAATGAAAGTTGACGGAATTCGAATATTTTTGATTCTACGCGATCCTATCGACGATCTAAACACATTTCAAGTTTTAAGAAATGAGAGATAACAAGAAGAAGATGAAGAAAATGAAGAGAGAAGGAAAGAAAGAAAAACTTACCATACAAGGAGAGAGAGAGAGAGAGTTGGCTGGGAGGGATGGAGAGAGTGAGGGAGAAGGTGAGGGAGAAGAGAAGGAGTAGGGAATTATTTCAAAAAGTTACAATTAGACCCCCTCCCCATCTACAACACAATTACTCCCCACTAACAATTAAGACTCAACATTTCTACACTAGCACAAATGACCCAAATAAAATGCTAGGCATAAATATTATGAAACATAAAATGCACACATAAATATTTAAATAAATAATAATTTAAATAAATAATTAAGCAAATAATTAAATAATAATTATTTATTACTAATAAAATAGAGCCTAGATTTCGGGTCGTGACATACCAAGACTGCGCAGGACGATGATGCTGCCCAGAAAGCTGCTGTTAATTCTCCTGAAGGTGAAAAGGAAGGGGATGTGCGCACAACTGATACAGATAGCAGCAGCACGCACTCATCTAGCACATGTCTCATGCTGCTGATCCTATTCATCTCTCTCCCAAACAACCTTCTCCAACGCACTCTCCTCCCAAAGTTTCTCCTCCATCAGCTCAAGCTATTCCTTCCGTCCTTCCTACAGTATCTACTTCCTCTCTATCTTCCTCTGCTGATCTGCGCCAAATTCTCCAGGCTCTCAATACTATTCAAGTCAACCAGGTTGCTGCACAATCCCAAATGACTCAGCTCATTACTCCGCAGACAGCTATCCAAGAGCAACTTGATGCGCAGCGTTTAGAGATTGCTGCCATTAAGGGGGAGAATGTATCAAAGGCAAGTACCTCCGCAGGCCCCTCTGCGTAGCGCGTCCCTGATGCTTTAGACCAAATGGTCCTGGACTCATTGAAGTCAATAGCTGGGATGCTTGAAAACGTCTGCACCTATACCGCTATCAATTATGGGTTTATAGGTCTGCTTAAGCGTCTGCGCAAGAGCTTGGACGATGGGTTGCATGAAGGGTTTGCAGGGATGGAAGCAATGATGTTGGAGAGATTGGAACAAGGTGGTCCCGCGCATGCCAATGCGCTTAATATGGAAAGTGTCAGGGAGTGTATAACTCAAGCGATGACTGATTTCGCTGATGGGTTCAACGCTAGGATGGATCAAGCCATGTTCGATATTCAAGCCAGCGTGAACACTCAGCGCCTTCACACTGACCAAATACTCGAAGCAACACAGGCCACCGTCATCAACACTATTGAAGCTGCTGAGCAGTCATATTTCAACCAGATGACGGGACATCAAGTGCAGTACAGAGCCAACTTCCAAGAGCTGCGAGAAGACAACAGAGATATGCGCAGAGAAATGGCTACCTATGTCGGTGAGGCTGTGGCGTTCAGAGAAAGATTTCAAGAACTGAAGATTGAACTTATGAATAAGTTCAACAGTCTGCAGAAAGTGCTGCGCGAAGCCTTGCACCGGATCAACATAGACTAGGCTCTATGTAAATCTTTTTTTTTCTTATTTTTGCGCAAAGTATTTCTTTTTGTGCGCATTTTGTTTTTCTTATTCAAACTTGTAATCTGCAACTCTTTACACTTCAAGTTTTAATGAGAAAAATCGCATAATGTGTTTCCAAAACCTTGCTCAATTCAAACCATTCGTTTGTGGAACATTGAATGCATTATTACTTAAACTCATGCGCATAATCTTAACTGCTCATATTCTCAACGCATGATGTTTAAACATTCAGTTTAAACGCATACTTAAAACTAAAAATCATATTATTTGTATGCGCTGAATGATATTTCTGTCTTTCCCTTTTCGTAAGCTAATCTTTTGGATAGACTAGAAATCTATGACATTGGCTAGTGTGTGCATTGACTTGAGGCATGATTTGCCATTCACATCTTTATGGACATATTATCAAGTACAATGAATTGCCTTTGTTATAGTAGGTAATGGCATCAATCATTTAGGGGGAGATTGTTGGGTATGCTTACTTCTTAAACCTCCTACTTGTTAGAATTGATTGATACCATCACCTATTAATATTTTATGGACTTTAGGCCCCTATGTAAGAAGTTTTATAACTTCAATTTTTAGCTTAGTCCATTTTATAGTTAGGCTTAGAATATAGGACTTGGAGCGAAAAGGAATGAAGATCCAAGTGTCAGTGGTCACTGCGCAGGACTACTCTGCGCAGGACACCACTGCGCAGGTATATCCTGCGCAGCATTCTTCCTCAGTTCAATACATTCAGATCACCTAACTTGGAAAACGCTTTGAAGATGTACGCTTTTAAAAGTGCTAAGGTGTGCAGAAACGACAAAGCAAGCACACTCAGCAGATCCAACGGTAGAGATGCGCTCAGATAAAGCAATTCAAATAAAGACAGTTGTCAACCTTCTAGAAGAAGCTTTTGAATTTGGTCTTCATGCTCAGTCTCCAACGGCTCTATATCACCTGCGCACCAATCATATTATGCCAGGTCATCACCCTTAATCAGAGCTCCAACAGCTATAAATGACATCTGCTCACCAATCAAATTGACAGCTCAGCGTCCTTGCTCAGAGCTCCAACGGCTAGTTTTAAGCTCTCTGCTATAAATAGCCAGCTCATCTTCATTTCCAAGTTGCTAGAGTTTGTGCTTTCTAATATCCTTGAAGTTCTGAAGATTGATGCTTACTATTCACAGATTCAAGATCAACCTTCAAACCTTCATACCTTCAAACTCCTGCCCAGATCCTAAGCCTAAGATCACCAGAATTCTTTGCGCTCTTCATCTCATAGATTCATAGAGCCCAGAATTTCTGAACACACATACACCTCTTGAAGCTTCGATCATTTAGATCTTACTTCTTGAGATACACCGGTTTAGTCTAGGATTTGCTCTTCATAGATCATAGATCTTTGAGATTGTTTGTTTTTCATTGTTGTATCTTGTAACTCTCTCATATAATAAGATCTCCTTTAGAAAATCCAAGACTAACCATCATGGTAGTGGACGTAGATCTTTCATTGATCGAACCTCTCCAAATAGCTTGATCATTATTCTCGCTGTTTATTTCCTGCTTAATCATTTTTGAATAACTGCTTTGTTTGATCTTATCAGATTGCTATACTTTGCTGCTGTGCTTGTTATTGCCTATTGCCTTGAAACATTTTATCCAACTCTTTAAGCCAAAACTTAGCGCGTGCGTTTTTATCTCTGCGCAGCTTTTTCCTGCGCAGGTGCTACTTAAACTTCCGCTGTGCATTTCACACTCTCTCTGCGCGCTATACTTAGCTTATTTGAGAACTGTGCGCATAAGCCATTGATTTGCAAAAGGGTTTGAAAAGAATTTTAAAAACGCTATTCACCCCCCCTCTAGCATTTTTCATACCCTTGTTGCCCCTTTGGGACCAACAAAGAGGCTTCTTCCACCTCATTATCAAAAACAGGAGGGGATCCTTGATCTTCAGGGTGGATATCCTCAAACACCTCAATGGGATCCGCAGCTCAGCACATACAATAATCAAAATTGTTGACTTCACGACGAAAGTTATGAAGGAATACGCGTGTATAAGTGCGCGTGCCAGTGACATCAACTTTCAGAGATGGATCTGCGTCCACTAATTTGCGCACATAGGGGAAACGCATGAAGATGGCAGTAAGAATCTTGCAGTGCGTTTTGTACTTGGGTGGTTTCTTGGTATCTGCTGCTTTCTTCTTATAGACGCACACCCATCGCACTAGCTTATCAAATATAATTTCATGCCAACTTAACTGCTTCGACTTGAAGATAGCAGTGCAGCACATCCATTGCTTGCTGATAAAAGTTGACTTGTTCCCATTTTTGTAGTTGATGGTGTCTCCTACGAGCGTGCAGAGATGGTACATCAACTCTCCAAATTATTTCCTATCATGGTTGTTATACTGACCAACCAGAGTGGGTATCTTGATAAGCTTCTGCGCAACCTTATCTTGCATATCTTGAGAAAGCTTTTTCTTGTTACACGCAGGGAGTCCCATGGTTTGACGTATGTGCGCGTAGTTGATATTGACAGGAGCACCACGGATAGAACTCTTCAAGCATTGAACGGGTATGTCATCGTAGATGCGCTCTATCTCTTATACATTGCAGAAGAACTCATCTATGTAAGATGGAAGGATAAAAGACTGTCCTTTGGTGAAGAGAGGCAGAATGCCAGATTTATCCATTAGCTCCATCATATAACGCCCAAGCGCATCCTCTTTAAGATCAGCAGCATCAATTTCCCAATCGGGAATGAAGTAATTTAAATTTTGCGCAAAAAAAAATAAAAAAAAATCATAAGTTAGATCTGGACATGCGCATGGAGAGAAGCGCATGCGCACAAGCGATAAACGCAGGCGCATGAAGTGGACTCCATACTTATAATAAAAAATATAAAGGGTAAAAATGTCCAAAAGCACAAATTTAAATCACAAGCCTAAAATTGGCGCAAAAAGCATAAACAAAAACAATAATCATGGTTAAGCACATCATATGACTATTCATCAAGAACATGAAGAACATGCAATGAATACACGAAGAGCACGAAGAACATGAAAATGTCAAAGTGTTCCAAAATGCATAAAGAGCACATCAAAATGTTCGTAATGAAAAATCATACACAAACAAGTAAACCATAACAACAAAAAGAAGATTAAACACCCAGAATCTAAGAAAAACGAAAAGAGAATACGAAAAGTTGATAAACTCGAAAATCTCAGAAATCAAACCAAACGATCATTGATCATAAAACAAATTACATAAATGAATAGCAATGAGTAAAACAAATACACAACATCAAATAATTTGAAAAACGAGCAAAGGATCATAGAGAAATTGCAAAGGGGAAAAAGCAAACCTCCGAACAACAATGGCGAAAACTGAAGAAGGGGGTTTGAGATTCTTACCTTTTGAGGGTCTTCTGGTTTCTTGGTTGAAGTTGTTTTCTTAGGAGCCATGAATATATAAGGAGGAAAAATTACACGAAAATGGAGTAAAAAGGAGATGTGCAGAGAGAAATATGTCAGAGAGAGAGAAAAACGAGAGAGAGAGGCAGTTGAATAGTGAAAGAGAGTAGAGTGAGGAGAGAGTCGACGGAAGAAGGGTTAATCATGAAAAAGGTAAGGGTGATGTCACAAAGCGCTGACAGGGTTTGGTGAGTCAGGCGAGTGAGGCGTACGCGCAGATGACGTGGCCAAATCAGGAATGTGCGTGAAAATCCTTAGGCGCGCACGTGTGTCAGACATTTATGGCCAAAAATAATCTTTTCCACTCCCCTCATAAGTAGCACACAACGAGCATTTATGGCGCGTCACTCAATGCTTTTTGCATTAAATGGATTGGGACATGCGCAGGGGTAAAATAGTAATTTCACAATAAATTTCAAAAATAAGGACGAGGGAAAAAATAATTGCACAAGTACCCTTGCGAATTATGTGCTGACTCAGCAAGTCAAGGACCTAGGTGTAATTTAACGAAATGAAAACTTACCTGAGGTCCACGTGGCATGCGCATGATGCTTATGCGCAGCCCTATAATGCGTAGAGTTTCTTAGAAAACTCAGAAATGTTTTTGCCCTATGCGCAACATCATGTGCGTTATATATGCGCAGGCGCATGAGGCGTTGCTTCTAACTTAGAAAATTTTATCAATAAACATAAGATTATTAGTATTGACAAATCATATGGACAAGATTTAGCTAAGTTCAAGCATACCCATTTCACCTCTCAAAAAGATGAACCTTTTAGCATTTAGTGCTTTTGAAAGAATATCGGCGATTTGATAGTCGGTTCCCACGTGTTCCAAATGAATGTTTCCTTTCTCCACGTGGTCTTTAAGGAAGTGATACTTGATGTCTATGTGTTTGGTCTTTGAGTGCATGACAGGATTTTTAGAAACTGCAATTGTTGATGTATTGTCGTAGTAGATGGGACAATTTTCTTCTTTGATGTCATAGTCCACCAATTGTTGCTCATCCATAGAATCTGACAGCAACAACTTCCAGCAGCGATATATTCTGCATCTGTAGTTGACACAGATACTGCAGCTTGTTTCTTACTTGCCCATGACACAAATCGATATACGAGAAAATGACAAGTGCCACTTGTGCTTTTCCTATCAATCGTGCACGCTACATAATCCGCATCTGAATAACCTACAAGTTTAAAATTTGAATCTTTGGTGTACCAAAGTCCATGGTTAACAGTACCGGAGAGATATCGTATAATACGTTTCACAGCAATTAAGTGCGCTTCTCTAGGGTCAGATTGATAACGAGCGCAAACACAAACACTAAACATTATATCGTGCCTACTAGCAGTAAGATAAAAGAGTGAGCCAATCATACCTCGGTAGAGAGTTTGATCAACCTTTTTACCTTTTAAGTCTTTGTCAAGTTTGTTGCCGGTAGCCATTGGAGTATCGTATGGTTTAGCATTATCAAGTCCAAACTTCTTGATTAGATCCCTTGTATACTTTGCTTGGTTGATAAATATGCCTTCATTCAATTGCTTGATTTGAAGCCCGAGGAAGAATGTGAGTTCTCCCATCATGCTTATCTCAAACTTGCTTTTCATTAGTTTCTCAAAGCGCTTGCACAACAATTCATTAGTAGAACCAAAAATAATATCATCGGCATAAATTTGAACAAGTAATTTATGATCATTATGTTTGGTAATGAAAAGAGTAGTATCGATTTTACCACGAGTGAAGCCTTTCTCAATGAGAAACTTGGATAGTGTATCATACCATGCTTTTGGTGCTTGTTTGAGTCCATACAAAGCTTTCAGGAGTTTGTAGACATGATTTGGAAATTGTGAATCTTCAAACCCAGGCGGTTGAGCAACGTAGACTTGTTCTTAGAGTTCACCATTTAGAAACGCGCTCTTCACATCCATTTGATATAACTTGAAGTTTTTGTGAGCGGCGTAAGCTAGAAAGATTCTTATAGCTTCAAGTCTTGCTACGGGCGCGAAAGCTTCATCGTAGTCAATTCCTTCCTCTTGCCTATAGCCTTGTGCAACCAACATTGCTTTGTTTCTTGTGATGGTTCCATTCTCGTCCATCTTGTTTCTGAACACCCACTTCGTACCAATCACTCCTTGATCATTTGGTCTTGTAACAAGAGTCCAAACCTTACAACGTTCAAATTGATTGAGTTCTTCTTGCATTACAGCAACCCAATTCGGATCATGGAGCGCTTCATCAGCCTTCTTCGATTTAATTTGAGAGATAAATGCAGTGTAAGCATCAAAGTTTGTAGCTCTCCTTGTAGGAACCCCAACATGAATATCACCAATGATGTTAGTGATTGGGTGATCTCTAACTTCACGAACTTCAGGAGGTAAGTTAGGTTGAGTTGCAAAAACTTGAAGGTCTTCAATTGACACATCTTCACCAACATCAAAATCATTAAAGTTAGGGGGTTGAACTGGTTCAGAATTGAAAGAGGGAGTGACATCAGATGCAACATTAGAATGAGGCGCATGAGTAGAAACATCAGGCGCATTGTAAGGTGCAACTGAAGCTTCACTTGGTGCGCTATTGACAAAACTTTGCGCAACTGATATAGATGGATTTCCTTGAGTTGATGCATTCTGATCTTGTGTAGGCGCAACTGGAATGGGCGCACCTGTCTCAATAGACTCAACGGAATCATCAGCAACATTTGGAGCCAAATGTGGCTCAAGGAGAGAATGTTCATCAAATGTAACATGTACAGATTCAACTATCACTAAAGTAGATCTATTGAAAACGCGAAAAGCTTTAGAATGTTTAGCATACCCAACAAAAATACCTTCGTCCGCTTTGGCATCGAATTTACCTCTATGTTCATTTCCGTTGTAGAGGATATAGCATTTGCAAGCAAAGATTTTAAAGAATGCAATGTTGGGAGTTCTACCACACCAAAGTTCATACGGAGTCTTGTTATGGCGTTTGTTGATGAAGGACTTATTTTGAGTAAAGCATGCGGTGTTGATAGCTTCTTCCTAAAAGTACTTCGGTAGTTTTGCTTCAGCTATCATCGTCTTCCCCACTTCAATCAACATCCTATTTTTCCTTTCCACAACACCATTTTGCTGCGGAACTCCAGCTGTTGAGAAGTTGTAATCTATCCCATGATCGTCGCAGTATCGAGCAACACCGTTGTTCTTGGATTCTGTTCCATTGTCGGATCGAACACCAACGATGTCATCTTCTTTTTGGGTTTGGAGCAGTCTGAATAGAGTGGTGAGAATGTCATAACAATTGTCTTTAGAGATCATCATTTCCACCCACGCATATCTTGAATAATCGTCCACCACAACTAGAGTATATTTGTTTCCTCTAATGCTTGCAGTGGTAACTGGTCCAAATAGATCAATGTGCAGCAGTTGCAAACATCTGGAAGTTGATGGATTTGTCTTGCTGGAGAAAGACTCCTTTGATTGTTTGCCAAGTTGACACGCAGCGCATTTGTTGTCATGATGATCAGCAACCTTGGGAAGTCCTTTGATAAGATTGTCCCTACTGAGTTTTGATAGATATTTGAAGTTCAAGTGACGTAAGCGCTTGTGCCAAAGCCAACTATTTTCGCTCACACTTTTAGCTACAAAACAAAGATTAGTACTATAGTTCATATTTTGGAAATCAATAATGTAAATATTTGTCTTACGATAACCGGTGAGCAATGTAACTCCAGATTTGCATCCTTGATAAGAAACTTCTTTGAAGTAAAGGGGCATTCTAATCCTTTGTCGCAAAATTGAGATATGGATAATAAGTTATGCTTGAGTCCTTCAACAAGAGAGACTCTCTCAATGCACACCTTGTCTTTCTTGAGCTTTCCATATGCAACAACTTGACCTTTGTTATTATCACCAAATGTTACTGAGGGACCTCTTTCTTCATGAACATCTTCAAGTAAGGATTCATCTCCAGTCATGTGTCGTGAGCACCCACTGTCAAGAATCCATTCATACGTTCTAGCTTTAGAAGATCCATCCATGAAGCAAAGAACCTGAAATATAGACATTTAAGCACGTCCCCTTTATTCCTTTTGGGTCCTAGAGTTAGAAACTCTTGACAACCCACTCTTGCTTAAACGTAGGATTTTTACGTCCTTTGGCATTGGGAGTGAATCGCAAAAGGCATTCCACGGCCTTATGTCCCGAGCAATCAAAAATGGAACAATGATGAAAGCCACCAATCACGTGAGTTTTCACAAACTCCTTACTTTTCTTTTGGATAGCATTCTTGATTGGGTCAGATGAATTTTCCTTAACAAAATTTTTCTTTTGAAATTTTGGGGCACTTTTTTTGCAGCGCGCATAAGGCTAGGAGGCGCATGGCGATGATGCGTATGGCTCCTAGGTGCATAATGTTCGCTCATAGAAGGAGCGCGCCTTGTTTCAAGAATGATTTTGCTAGAGGAAGATTCATCTGTAGCTAATTCCTTCTCTTTAGCTTTCCCAAATTGTTTCGTTGGGTAGACATAATAGAATGTTTGTCTGTTGACGTGTTCCTGTCCTTTACCCATTGAATTAGAATGTTTTTCCTTGAGAATTTCACGAGTTTGATGTAGTGTAAATTCACTGTCCCTTTCAGGACAGACCTCACACTTAAATTTGTCACTAGTTGATGTGAATCCCAAGCCCCCTTTATCACCACTGGCTTTTTGGGACTCAAAGATATTTTCCATAGTGACACGAGAATTGGACCACTCATTTATAATATTTTTAAGATCAGTAATTTGAGCAACCAATTCATCATTTTGAACTTTAAGTATAGAGTTCTGTTCTGTTAGATAGTTGTTTTTAACAGTAAGAGGAGTCATGCTCTTTATATGGTCCTTAAGGAGGGTGAGTTCAGATCTTAGAAGAGATTTCTCGGTCTTAAGCTGAGAAATTTCATCACATGATAGTGCTAAAGTTTCCTTCATATCAGTAAATTGACTGATTACCTTTTCAGCCTCTTTGAACAACTTTTCTTGCTTTACAATGTCCTCATCATGATTGATTTTAGGAATAGGAGTAACTCGAGGTCTGATGTAGTCACTCTTTCTGAGTTTGCTTCTTGCGCTTAGATCACATCTTGAGAATAGCAATCCACCATCGCTTTGAGCCGGAGTAAGAAATCCTTGTTCAACGAGCTCGCTAATGGTTGGACCTTTCTTCTTTTTCACCTCTTGAAAACCTGCAGATTTCTTGATAGGTTTATTCAAGACATTCATATCAGGAACATCTTTTGAGTAGTCATCATTGGAGTCATAAGCATCGTCTTCATCATCCTTTGCCACCAAGCACACGAGTACATCATTAGAATCTTCATCGCTTTCTTCCGAGTCCGTTTCGATCCAAGTATTGCGATCATTTAATGGAGATTCTTCCTCAGCAACCATTCCTTTGTGATGATTGAATTTAGGAGTGTGGCTGCTCTTTTTCTGCATGTACTCGAACTTGGGAATTAGGCAGCTCGATGCAAAATTTCCTGGTTTCCTGTAATTAAAACAAATAAGGTCTTCTTTCCTTTTAGAATCACTGCTCCTTGTGAACTTTGGAGGAGCTCTGCTTGTAGATCCTTGTGCTTTGCTGAAAGAGCTGGGTTTTGAGAATTTTCTGAACTTCTGGAATCTCTTCACAAATAAAGCGAAGTCTTCGTCATCCATATCCAATAACTCAGAAGTAGAAATTTTGGGGTCAAAACTTTTCTCAACATGTACTGGCGCAGGTGCTTCTTCTCTTTGCGCCACCATAACAATGGACTTTGATTTTCCTTCAGTTTCACTTATACATTGAAGTTTGAGTTCATAAACTTTGAGATTTGCGTAAAGATTTCTTAGAGTCCAAACATCTAAAGTTCCAGCATCTTCAAGAGCGCTAGATTTGTGGAGGTATCTTGATCCAAAAGCAGCGAGGAAATTTACATTCAATTCTTTATTAGAGAACTTCTTTCCAAGTGAAATACAGAGATTAATGATTTCACAATAACGTTTATAAGTCTGTCTAAAAGATTCACCGGGGAGTTGAGAGAAATTGTTGAATCTCTTTTGAACTTCGTATCTCTTATTCTCATTGCACACAGTGTCTCCTTCGATGTGCTCTTCAATAGAATCTCATAATTCATTAGCAGTATCACAATGCATGACTTGTTGTTTCATAGCCGTGCTTAGAGTGCTTAGGAGAATATTTCTTGCTTTCCCATCATTTGCAACTCTTCTCATTTATTCTTCAGTCCATTCTTCCTTTGGTTTCTTGATAGAAGGTTGAGCAGCGTTGGTGCGTGGATTAGGATTCGCTTTTATTGGGATGTAAGGTCCATAAACCACGGTGTCATGAAGCCTTTCATCGATCGAGCTAAGATGGGTTAGAATGCTGAATTTCCACACGTCGAAATGATCTTCATCAAAGACTGGAACATGTGTGTAGTTAGCAGTTGCCGAAGGTTTTGAGTTTGCCATATCGAATCGGCACCCAAGTTGTTAAGCTTGAAAAACAAATGTTTTATAAAGGTGTTTACTCTGATATCACTTGTTGGTCCCAAAGGGGCAACAAGGGTATGAAAAATGCTAGAGGATGGGGGAGAATAGCGTTTTAAAATTCTTTTCAAACCCTTTTGCAAATCAATGGCAAATGCGCACAACTCTAATTTTGGTTAAGTATAGCGCGCAACAAGATTGTGAAATGCACAGTGGAAACTTAAAGCAATCACTTATGTGCAGGTATATGCACAGAAGTGTAAAAACGCACGCACTAAGTTTAGCTTAAAGAAAGGCGAAAAATGGTACTAAGGCAGAAAGCACACAAACACAATGCAAACAATGCAAGACAATCTACAAATATCAAACAAAGCAATATATCAGAAAAGCTTAAATGTAGAATGAAAAGCACAATAAATAGACAAGCTATTTGGAGAGGTTCGATCGGGAAAAGATCTACGTCCTCTACCAAGATGGTTAGTCTTGGATTTATAATGGAGATCTTATAATATGAGATAGTGTTACAAGTTACAACGATAGAGAACAAAACTAACTCAAAGATCTATTATCTATGAAAGAACAAACCCTAGACAAAAACCGGTGTATCTCTAGAAGTATGATCGATGATATCGGAACTTCAAGAGGTGTGTGTGTGTCAGAAATCTGGGCTCTATAAATCTATGAGATGGAGAGCACAAGATATTCTGGTGATACAAGGCTTTTAGGATCTGGGCTTGGTTAGGTATGAAGGTATGAAGGTTGTTCTTGAGAATTCTGGAAATGAGCAAGCAATCTTCAAATCTTCAAAGTTTCTTTCTGAAAGCAAAACACAAGTAGCTTGGAAAATGAGGATGAGCGGGATATTTATAGTGGAGCTTCAAAAACTAGCCGTTGGAGCTCTGAGCAAGGACAATGAGCTGGCACAATGTGATTGGTGCGCAGGTGTCCTTTATAGGCGTTGGAGACAGAGTAAGTGGACAAACTTCAAACTCCTTATAGAAGGATGACAGCTGTCTTCTTTTGAAAATTCAAACTGAGGAGCGTCTCCATCTACGTGTATGCTGAGTGTGCTTATTTTGTTGTATGTACACATCATCACTTTGGCTCATTCGAAAAAGCGTAGCTTGACTTGACGCTTTCCAAGCTTCTAGAATATGAGATCGGGAAATGAGAGAATTGACTAAGGCAAAAACTGCGCGCGCATGGAAACCATGCGCATTGAGTGCGCAGATCTGCGCATTAATGTCATGTGCATCACACATAGTCATTTGCAAGTGAGACCTCAAATTCAAAGTATAAGCCCTAATCACTAAGCCTAGTCTATAAGAAGGACTTAGCTAAAAATTGAAGTTATAAAACTTCTTACATAGGGTCCTAAAGTCCTTAAAATAAACTTAGGTGATGGTATCAATCAATTCTAACATAAATAGGAGGGTTAAGTAATAAGCATACCCAACAAAGCACAACTAATTGAGTAAAGTTAATTCATAATATCGATTATGATAAAACTTTGTCACCTAAAGTCATGCTTAAGTATATTAGAATTATAATTGTCATGGCCTCATATTTTGAATATGAAATATGACAAATGGATATCAAAACAACGTTCCTTAACAGGAACATACTTTAGGATGTGTTTGATACAACCTAAAAGTTTTGATCCATAAAATTCTAATAAAATGTGCAAGTTGCAGAAATCCATGAGATGGATTGAAGAAACAAATTGGAGTGAAATTATCATTCTTATGTAGTATTCAAATAGTTTGAATTCATCAAAGATGAGACTTGTTATTAAAATAAATTTAGTGGGAGCGTAACATTATTCCTAGTCTAATATATGTGGTTGACATATAATTCATTTTGAAAGAGTTTCTAAATGAAAGACTTGGATAAAGCCGCCTATAAACTTGGACTGATTTCTAGAGATAAATCTAAAAGTATGATTGGTTGAAGTCAAAGTACTAATATAGACACAATAGTGAAAAGTTCACTATGCAAGACTCTTGGAGAGGTTACTTGCAAATGTCTAAAGGCATCACTCTTGACAAGATTTAGTCTTATTGGAAGACTAATGAGAAAGAGCACATGATTAGGATTCTATATGCTTCGACATTTGGATCTATCGTGTAAGCCATGTTAATGTACTAAGACCGGATGTCTCATATACTTGGAGTATGATAAGATAATACCAATCGGATTCTAGTGAAAGTCACTACTTAAAGAACATCCTTATGTTCTTGAGAAGAACCAAAGGATGCATTCTTGATATTTGAAGGAATGAAAGATGATCTTGTAATAGTTACATAGACGCATTCTTACAAACCAACAAAGCTAAATATTGCATTATAAATACATGTTTATGTTTAACAATGGTGTTAGAAGAGTTCTAAATATTTCATTTCTATTCTACAAAAGGATGAGTATCTAGTAGCATGAGATGAAATTGAAAGTTGTTTGGATAAATAGACTAGTTAGTAAACTAGAAATTGTTTTTAGTGTCACTAATTTATTGTACCTTCATTGTGTCAATAATTGTTATTGCACAATCCAAAGGCACTAATGTCTTATCTAAAGCATATACTCAGACGTTTCAATCTTATTCGAGAAATCGTCAAAGATAGAAAATGTCCAAATATGCAAAGTACCATATAATGATATCAAGGATAATCATCTTACATAAGCTTACTTGCAATTATGATGGAGATCATAACTAAGCTCAATGGGTATTAGACACACGTTGATTGGGCCTAGTGCAAGTGGGAGATTGTTGGATATTATGACCTAGGCCCTTGAGAAAGGCCTATGCGTTATATCATAGCTTCATTGTTATAGAGATAACAAACCCGATTATTATATCTTTTGAATGTTTATTATAATAATCCTCATCCCTGATAGTTATGATTAATTATTAGTATAAGTTTAATAGATAATCACATGATGATTATGTGTATGCGATACAATTAGACTTATGGGTATTTGTTGGAGAACAAATACTGGACTGACCCGTTATGAGATTTATGTCATGGTCATATGTCATAACTAAATCTCCTAATAGTTATATCATTTGATATCCTTAGACCTGAGATTATCATGGTCTTCCACATGATGAACATTATGTTTGACGTACTCAAACGCTACCCTTAACCGGGTAGTTATAAAGGTTACGATTGCCATAATCGGATTCTTGTAGGGAAGAATGATAACTCAAGATGGGATTTGTCCCTCTCTCAAGAGAGATATCTGCTTGGCCACTCGATAAGCAAGATTGATGATAGTGCATGGCCATGCCCAAATGAATTGATGAGATCAATGTCATTTGCTCATATAAATCTCTCAAGATCAAGAAAGCATTGGACAATATAAGTTGACGTGGACCATGACTTATGTCCAATATGATATCGCGTGACAAAGGGATTGTGATATATTCTATTTAGGAAACTTTAGATTTCAAAGTTATACTAATTGGGTAGTCATAATGGCTTGCTAGAGTCCGCTTATGACTTACGAGGTTTGAATGGTTCGGACTTGTTGCCAACTTAGTATAATCCTATTGGGTCACACACGCAGAACGGATAATTAAAAGGAGCGAAAAACGAGGAAACTTATAGGGGCAGTCGTACGGCTGTATTGGATCCATACGGCTGGGATTCTGTCGTACCCCCCCCCCCCCCCGTAAACCAGTTTATTTTAAGTCAATTCTTGTTGGACTAGAAGACCTAAGTCCTAAAGGGTTTTGGAAACCCCTTGTATATAATGTGTGCAGACGGGAATAATTCCCCAATGTTGATTTGATCAATTCCAAACTCTTTCTTTGAGAAAGATTAAACACATAATATACTAGGGTTATTAGGTTTGAATAATCCCAATTATCAAACCATAATAATCATTAGGAGCAATTGAAGAATCGTTCTTCAACATAGTTTTTCAATCCGAAGAACCTAGAAGTCAAGTTCAAGAAGGTATTCTTGAATCCGTTCGATGTGTGGATCACCGGTAGAGGGCATTTCTCTTAGCATCTTAATCCAAGGTTTTGCATATCGATCTACAAGGGTTAGTTTCTTTCATCTTCATATTATGAATTATTGTTCATAACGGATCTAGGCTATTGGGTTTTTCATGTTATTCTTCCGCTGCGCATGATTGCACAAAACCCAACATCATCTTCATTTACTTCATTTTGAGATATTGTTTCATTAAATGTTCTTTTCGTTGGATAATTTTCTTTATCCTTGTAAGGAAATGTAGTCTCAAAAAATTCTGCTTCAGCGAATTCCATAATTGTGTTCTTATGTATATTATCCTCTTTAGACTCATAAACCAAAAACTTATAGGCTGCACTATTTTTAGCAGGGCCTAAATAGATGCAATCTATTGTTTTTTGTCCAAGTTTAGTCATTTTTGGTAATGGTATTTGAACCTTAGCAAGACAACCCCGCACTTTCATTCTTTTAAAGGTAGGCAGGCTTCCTTTAAATAATTCCTTCCTTTAATTGATTATTTCCTTTGTGAGGAATTCTATTTAGAATCATGTTTGCAGTAATGCAAGCATATCCCCATAAACTATATGGTGCCCCCGAAGTAATTAACATTGCATTAATCATATTTTTCAATGTTTTATTCTTTCTTTCGGCTACTCCATTTTGTTGGGAGTATATGGGGCTGTTGTTTCATGCACAATTCCATGAGTAGAACATAAATCTACAAGGTCATTTGATTCATATTCTCCTCCTCTATCAGACCTTAGAGTTTTTATCCTTTTCTCACGTTGATTCTCAACTTCAGCTTTAAATTATTTGAACATATTCAAAGCCTCATCCTTAGTATATATTAAATATACATAACAAAATATTGTGCAATCATCAATGAAAGATATATAGTAGTTCTTTCCATCACGAGTTGGAGTTGCTTTATAATCACATATATCACTATGAATTAAATCAAGTAAACTATTTGATTTGTTCACAGATTTATGAGGATGACTTGCATATTTAGATTCTACACAAATCTCACTTGGTTAATTTGTTCATGAAACATTTAGGTAGCATGCCTAATTTTATCATTCTTTGTAAAGAACAGAAATTAACGTGCCCTAATCATAAATGCCATAAGGAAGATGACTCAATCATATACATAGAAGCTGCATCTTTATTATTATTAATAGCGCCATTGCCATTGGCAAGTACAACACTTAACTTGAAGAGCCCTTCATAAAGGTAGACTTTCCCTACATACATCCCACCCTTGGTGAGAACAAACTTGTCTGACTCAAATACAAGCTTGAATCCTTTATTGCTAAGAACAGGACCAAAAATTAAGTTTTTACAAATATTAGGCACATGCAGCACATCAGTAAGTACAAGATCCTTCCCAGAAATGATTTTCAGATTCACCTTCCCTTTTTTCCTTTTACTTTCACCGTAATAGCATTCCCCATGAACAGTGATTCTCCATCCTTGATTGGCTGGTAAAAGGAGAACATCCCCCTAGTAGAACATATGTGTTGGGTGCCCTCGTATTAACCCACCAATCCACAGAATTTACAACCAGATTTTCTTGAACCACTCCAATGAACATATTTCAGAATCTACAATGTTGGCTTGGTTGTTATTTCCAGCACCACCCCCTCCTTGATTCTTCATGTGGCGACACTCTTTTACTTTGTGTGCTGGCTTTCCACAGATCCAACAGCCTCCCCCAGGTTTTTTAAATGCTTTGGGGTTATGTGGGGCGAGAGGATTCTTCATTCCAGCATTGCCTTTGCCTTTCTGAAATTTGCCTTTTAGAAAACTTCCTCCAACCATGTTTACATTAGGCTCCAAGGAGACAACATCATCCCTATCAATCTTCCAATTGTCCTCCTCAACTCAAAGATTCAGAACTAATTGCTCAAAACTCATGTTCTCAGTTAGATGTCTAAGATATATTTCAAAATCTTTCAATGATGGTGGTAATTTTTCAATTATAGAACCAACAAGGAAAATCGGGTTAAGACCCATATCTTCAACCTCTAACTCATGAATAATGATCTGCAGTTCTTCCACTTGCTTTACAACCGTCGTTGCATCACTCATTTTGAAATTCAAAGAATTTCCCAACATTAAACTTTTTGGAACAAGCAACATCAGTTTTGTATTTGTTGTCCAATGACTCCCATAATTCCATTGCTGTTTCGAATGTTGAATAAATGTTATAAAGGGAATCATCAAGAGCATTGAGAATATAATTTTTGCAATTATATTCATTATTGTTCCAAGTCTCTATAGCTTTCTGATTTTCAGCCTCTGTAGGAGCATCGTCCCCTTCTCCCTTTGGCAAAGCCTTTGGAGCCTCGAAAGTCAGAACATGTGCAACATGCAATGTTGTTAAATAAAACAACATTTTCTGTTGACAACGTCTGAAGTATGAACCTTTGAATTTCTCTAGTTTCTCAACATGGTTCATCATAACAGATTCAGATTGATCCATCTCTACACAGTAGAGGATTTTTTTGTCTTAGATTGTTAGGACCAATCTAATATTTTATTTAATACAAAATAATATAACAACGAATATAAATTTTATTAAAAACTGAAATCAAAATAAACCTGGAGATACAACACAATTGATTGAATAGAGGCCTGCTATGCAGTGTCCTAAGATAAAATTTCGTCTCCGCTTATGCTGCAGATTCATGCGTTTGTCTTGAGGATGCAACTATTCGGGACAATTTCTTGCATAAGAACTTGTTCCTTGGCGAATCTACTTTATGCTTTCAGAATAGATAGAAGGAGAAAGAAGGTGATGTAATTTTTCTGTGTCCTCAATACACAATCTGATGATGATTTTATAGGCAGTCAAAGTTTGATTATTGAACAAACACGATTTTTCAGACAAAACTGCCTAAGCAACTGCAACTGTCTGAAAACAGTTATTTTCAAAATCTGTGTCTGAAAAAAAAACATTATCTGTTTATATCTAAGAAAAAATAATATTTATAAGTAATATTAAAATTGTTAACATTACGAAATAAAAATTAATTGGATCAGGAGACCCCAAGAGCCCCAAGACCCTATCTTTGACAATTAATATATTTATATATTAATTACCCAATAGAAAGTTCACTAAGCCCAATCATTTGGTCCATCATTAATTTAATGAGTCCAATAACTTTACACTTATAAAGACTTTTCATTTTCTATCTTTTTCCAATGTGGGATAAAATCCCACATACAAGTTCCAACAATGAAATGATTCACTCTTTTTAACTAGGGATTAACCAGTGCTTCGCACGGGTGTTTTATTTTGTGCGTGGATATTTATAATTATATTATATAATTATTAAATATTTTAAATAAATATAAATAAATTTTAAGATATATATAAATCTATTTGTGATTTTTTAATAATAGTGAAAATAATTTAGTCACTATAGTATAAAATAGATATTAAGATTGGTTAATAGTATTGGTTAAGAATAACTTTATAAATTTTTAAAAAATTTACTTCGTTTGTCTCATAATGATGTCAATTTTTACTCGTGATTGATTGAAAAAATAATAGGGCTAGCCATTTGTACCAAACCAAACCAACCTACTGAGTACCAATTGTACCAATACGTTTGGTATACCGAACTTCGGTATACCGAAAGTTTGGTACGGTACTACCGTACCGATTCTTCATACTTGGTTGGTACACGGTACACATATTTAAGTTTGGTTGGTATACCATGAACCGATTATGTTCTTATAAAAATAATTTTCATTATATATTTAATTAAAAAAACATATAAAAAATACTAAAATTTAATTTAATCTAACCCCAAATATCTTAATTCAGGTTCATTCTTGGTTCTCAGTTGAATGGAAGTGGAATATTGAGTTGATAGTCAGATTAGGGAAAAATGGAAAAAGCAATGCAGGCTGAATGTTAAATGCGTTGAATGTCCTTTCTTTATTGTTCATTTTTCTGCCTTATATAACAAAAGAGATGACTTGACTTTCTACTGGCGCATTAAAAGAATAATATTTAGATGGATGCTATTTCCTCCGTCCTAAACTAATTGTTACTATAATCCCAAACTAATTGTTACTATAATTGAATGTGCGGATATTAAGTAACTATTAGTTTGGGAAGGAGGCTGTAACTTTATGGATGTTGCAGATCTTATTGATGACTCTCTCTCTCTCTCTCTCTCTCTTTAACTGTCATTTTTTTGTTGTTACAGATCTTATGTGGGCATGTGGCCATAATTTTTCCTTAAAGTGCTTTCAATTTCAATCACAATAGTGAAACAAATATATTTCTTTGCCAATGATAAACTTATTTGTAATTTATGATCTTTTGAATTAAGAATATCATGTTACATGCTAGTTAAAGTAATATTATGACTTTGTATTGTTTAATTATTTTCTCAAGACTTCGAAAAACTATCTGATTAATGTTTGGACTTTTTAATTTTTGGAGTCAATTCGTGTCTGGTAGGAGCTTAGTACCAACCGTACCAACCAATACTAACCGTACCAATTAAGTTGGTATACCGACTTTGATGGTTGGTACTGGTACTTATTTTAGTGTACCAACTTAAACTTGGTTGGTACACGGTACATGGAAAAAAACAGCCGGTATACCAACCATGCCAGCCCTAGAAAATAATGTTTTTATTATAGTTAACATTATAGTAATTATAAGCTTAAATATTAAATTAAAAGATAATGGTTACCTAAGTAGTACTCCCTCTGTCCTAGAGTAAGAGTCATACCTCTCAAATGCACGGAGAATAAGAAATTGTGGAAGTGATTTAAGTGTTGTGAGTGTAAAAGTAAAGTAAGAGAGTGAATGAGTGGGAGAGAATAGTAAATTGATTGGTGTTGTGAGTATAAAAGTAAAGTATTATAGAGAATGAGTGAGATGAATAGTAAAGATTTTTTGTTATTTTACGAAAGAGACTCTTACTCTAGGATGTACCAAAATAGAATGTATGATTCTTACCCTGAGACACAGGGAATAACTTTATCGTAAATAATAAGTTAAAAGTAATAGTTACTGTATATAGTAAATAATACTAATAATAGTATTATTTTTTTTCAAAAAAAATACTAATAATTGTAATAGTTACAATATATTGTAACTATTCTAATTAATTAATATTATTGTTAATAATTGTTACTTTATATAGTAACTATTACACTTAACTAATATTACTAATAGTAATAATTATGTTATATAATTAACTATTACAATTAACTAATACTATTAATAGTAATATTTATCTTATATAATAAGTTTACATTTAACTAATACTATTAATAGTAATAGTTACCCTTTATAATAACTATTATACTTAACTTATACTATTAATAGTAATAGTTATCTTATATAGTTAACTATTATAATAAACTAATACTATTAATAGTAATAGTTAACTAATATAGTAACTATTATAATTAATTAATACTATTAGTTAATAAGAGAAAAATGAAAAGTCACCTAATTAAAATGTTATGGATGATGTGGCACCACCAAAAGCAAGAGTTACCCAAAACTTGCCCGCATGGCACCACCTAAAGACTCTACCTTGACTTTTAATATATATAGATTTTAATGAGTCACATCTAATGCTAAGATAGTTTGGGAATTTGGGGAAATTATTTACTTAAATTATAAAAAGTCATATTTTTATATATACAAACTTAATGTTTTAAGGTTTAAATTTATTGTTTTAAAGCCTAAACTCGTTATTTTATTACTATGTATATTAATCCTAAACTCACTTTTTTTAGGTTTAAACTCACTATTTTGATTTGTTGGGTGTTTCTATGCCTAAACTCACCATTTTAAGGCTTAAACTGCTATTTAAAAGGTGAAACTATTTTAAAAAGTAGACTTTTTTTATAACTTATGGAAAAACTAGTTTCTCTCAAAATTGTCATCAATTTTTTTAAAAAAGTATTTGATATTACAATTGTGGTCAGCGAGATTTAATGGAATTACAGTGTATCCAAGCTTTAGTTTTTCAAGCCGTGTGTATTTTCGCTTCAAAGTACAAGATATCAATCTGATAGTGAGTAAATCTTATGGTTTTGCTAGGTGTATGAATTTATGTGCTTTGTCTTTAAATCAAGGATAATTTGCAAGTTCTTCATATATTTACTCCTTTTCTTTAAAAAAATATAAGTCATTTTATATTTTGAGCTTCGAACTCTAGGGCCCCTCAATTAGACCGGAAACTCATAAAAATTCATGGCATATTGAATATTTCATATAAACTCACCCTCTTATCACTTCGTTGACAAGAATTACTCTTATACCATAGGTATATGAGTAATTCTTTTTACAACTTTTCACATTTTCTTAATAAATAAAAAATATATCAAATTTTATTAACCAATTCCCTCATATATCTGAGTTATAAGACTAGGAAAAAATTATGAACACACATGCACACACACACACACACACACACACACACACACACATATATATATATATACACATACATATAAATTAATATTTTAATTAAAAATTAATATTTTCTTATATGAAAATAATCTAAAAAAATAAAAAAACCAGTATCTCCAATACTTAGTTATAAGAGCGGGTCAATGGGGTGTTGGGTTTATAACGAATTTTGATTTGGACCTTGGATACTCTCTAGTGTGCGATCTTTTTTTATATAAATAGAATATACAAAGTTTTTTTATTTAAAAAAAGTTCAAGTATAATGAAAGAGAAAGAGTGAGATAAATACAATAACGAGACATTAAAAATTCAACTTAAGAATGATCAATATACCCACCATAGGCACATGACTAATTTTGTTAAGTTTCTAACGTTTATTAGGAGCTAAGGTGAAAAGTGAGATAATTTTAAATGAGGTACTAAAGTAACACGAATTTGGCACGCGTGTGCAAAGTGGGATTTGGTGTATACATTAAGGGGATAAACGTATTTTGGCCAAAAATAAATATTCTACTATGGTTATACACAAAATTTTAGATAAAAAGCGTTTTATGCAAGTCCCAGGAAAAACATGTTTTTGGTGACATTTTTGAAAATATGTGGAACTTCTTTAAAAAAACACGCGGTGGCATTTTTGTAAATAATCAGAACTTTTCATCGGTTCTGGATATCAATAACAAGCTTTTTGGATATGATTTTCAAGCACATTTGAAAAAAGTCATGGCCAATAAACTTTCTGGATATCAAGCTCAAGAGGCTCTGGATATAGATAATATAATCTTCTGGATATAATTTATGAAACATCTCCAATGAGAAAAAAAAGAGCTAAAAAGAACCTTTGAGACTGATATCCAGAACTTTTGATACCCATAGTCAGAACCTTTGAAAGTGATAGCCAGAATAGTCAGAACCTTTGAAAGCGATAGTCGGAAAGTTTTTTATGAGAAAAAAATTGAAGAGCAGTTGATGTGTTAATATATAGCCAGTGACAGTGTTTAGGATGACCAGTTGATGTTTTATTAAGGTCCAGCTGAGCGGTGTGTAGAAGAGCGCCAGATGATTATGAAAAACACGTTTTCCTAATAACTAGGAAAAAAGCGTTTTACAGAAGACTAACTCATGGTTTTATTAGTACTCACTTGTCCCCTAATAAGAACCACATTTTTTTGCCATACTCACAATGACTATTCACTTAATATGGGACGGATGGAGTAACATTTATTTATTTAATGATAAACATTTGTCATACTCACAATGACTATTCACTTAATATTTGCTCTCTACTTCCTCTCCCATACCTCACTTTCTATACTTATAACACTTATTCAATTATCAATAATTTTTAATATATGCATCTTCCGTCTTAAAACAACTTGCACTAATTTTCTTTTTTGGTGTTCTATTGGTATGTCCACATTCTTAAAAAGTTTAACTTTTATGTTTATGTATTCACCATACCCCACTTGTCATACTCACATACTTAATTTATGGGTCACACTCAAATAATCACACTCGCAATCACTTTTCTCACAATACTTTTGCAAGTTATTTTGAGACGAGAGTATACTCTCTTCTTAATAATTCATGCATTGACAATTTAACTATTATACAAATAATACCTTAATGTGTTTTGTAAACGCGGATCGACGATTCAGGGACGTCGTTAGGAATCAAGTTCAGGGGAGTCAAAATATTTACTATGAGGCCAAAATAAGTTTACCCCTCCACAGTATACAATGAATTTCACTTTGCAGCCACGCGCTAAATTCGTCGTGATGTTGTACCTAACGTTTAAATAATCCTACTTTTCACCCGAGATCCTGTGATAGACATTATAATTTTAATAAAAATGGTCATGTGCTTAGCACTTAACAAGTATTTACGTATGTCAACTTCGAAACTTAAGGGCTAAAATGTCATTTGACTCTTGAAAAACTCTCTCAAGTCTTTGCCACCACCATTACAGCCACTACCATCACCAAACCACTAGAGTCGTCACCACCACCACCAAACTACCATCAACAAACTGCCACCAATCACCTCCACCACCAAACCACCATCGAAACCCAAATCAAACACTAAGCAGGCCCGGTTTTGGGCCCGAACATTCAGTGCAATAGCCCTGGGCCCCAAAATTTGGGAGGGCCCTCATTTTTTTCTCCAGCCAATAGCCCATTGTATATATCGAGCAGTGCACGACGAGCAGTCGAGTTCTAGGCTTTACGCAAAAGAAAAAACGCAGACACGATGTGCGGCTTCACAAGGGAAAATCCGCAGTCACAAACCGCGGCTTTCCTTTCTCGCCAATCGCCATTGTCGTCGTTAATTCCTTGAGGCTCTCGGCAATTAAAATGACTCTTCGTTAATCTCTCAATCCCACAATTTCTTTCCATCTCTACGCGGCTTTCCTTTCCGTTAATTCCTTTCGACAGCTTTCAATTCATCACCATTCACCAATTCAGTGATTCACCATTGTTGGAACTCGCGTGTGAGTGTCTGCGTCGGAGAATCTTGTTCCCGCTCGCCGATTACAAAGCAGTGAAGCAAGCCAACTTGATTCTTGAAGGTACAGTACATAGTAATTTCGCTTTCACCTCCCTTAATTTCATGATTTAAGAATTGGGATTCAATTTTAAATATAAAATTAACCTTTAATTCTAGGGAAAATTGCAAATTGGTAACCTGAGTTTGTCTCATATTTGAAATCCCCAATCTAAGAGTTTAATTGTGGCAATCAGCCACCTAAGTTTGTCATTTTCTTGCAATGTGGCGAATAAACTAACTTTTTGTTATTTTTTTGACGAACCTACACACATGTGCATCGCACATGACTGTTTAAAAGGGTAATATTGTCAATTCTTAGAGGATGTACAAGATATTATTTAACTGAGGGGGTCAACTGCAACTTTGCAAAAGTAAAGGAAAGAATTAACAAAATCACCATGGCATACCCTTCTTTGTTTATCATCTTCATTTCTTCCTCTATCTTCTCTTTGAATCCCTCACCTCTCTCTCTCTGCCATCTCTCTCTACCATGCCCTAATCAAACCCAGTTTTGATCTGCCCCATCAATCTCTCTACTCCGGCCACGTTTATTTCTTCTCCAGTATTCCAGATCTAGCGGCTCCCCAAATCATTAACGCCGACCTTCCTCAGACTTCCTCCGTTGCCGGCCTAATAACAACGCCGGCTGTTGGAATTATGCTCTAGGCCCTTGAGAAAGGCCTTTCGTTACATCATTTGTTTTGGAGATAACAACCTTGGGTTATTATATGTTTTACATGTTTATTATAATAATCCCCGTCCCTAGAACTTATGAAGAACTAGTATAAGTTTAATTGATGATCATGTGATGATCATGTGTATTAGATACAGATTAAGCTTATGGGTACATGTTGGTGACCATGTACTGGACATGACCCACCTATGAGATTTATGTCATGGTCAAATGTCATAATTAAATCTCATAAAAGTTATATCATTAATATCCTTAGACCTGAGATTATGACAGTCTTCCACATGATGAACATTATGTTTGACGTACTCAAACGTCACTCCTAACCGGGTGGTTATAAAGGCTATGATTGGCATAATCGGATTCATGTAGGGAAAGGTAATAAGTCAATATGGGATTTGTCCCTCTCTCAAGAGAGATATCTGCTTAGGCCTCTCGTAGAGTGAGATTGATGAAATGCGTGGCCGCGCTCAAATGAATTGATGAGATCAATACCATTTGCTCATTATCAATCTACTCAAGATTGAGAAAGCATTGAACAATACAAGTTGACATGGACCATGACTTATGTTCAATATGATATCATGAGACAAAAGGATTGTGATATATTCTATTGAGGATTACGAACTTCTTTAAGTTATATTAATTGGGTAGTCATGATGGCTTGCTAGAGTCCGCTCATGATTTATGAGTTTGACCTTGGTTGGACTCATTGCCAACTTAATATAATCCTATGGGGTCACACACAAAAGAACGAATTGTTTAAAAAGGCTAAAAATGACTTTTTGCTGGTGCTCGGCCGAGCACCTCAAAGGACTCGGCCGAGCATGAGAAACAGAAAGTTTTGTCACAGAGGTGCTCGGCCGAGCACCTTATAAGACTCGGCCGAGCAGGCCCTGTTTGGGCCCAAAATCTGATTTCGTGTTTTGACGGGTTTTGACCTATTTCTCCTAAAAGGTTTAGAACTAATGAGTTTAAATACCTCTCTCTTAACCCTAATCAGTATGGATTGATATTGTATCATTATTGGTAGCCTCCGTGAAAACATATTCTTGAGTTTAGATTAAGAATTAAAGACTCAAGAACACCAATAAATTCATATAGCTTTTGAAGATTAGAAAAGCGTGTTTTCTAATGGGTCTAGCAACCCAGATCTAGAATCGTTCTAGATATTCGTTCGTGTGTGGATACACATAGAGGATGTTTGCTTTAACATCTCAAAGTTCGTGTTCCTGTGATCGTGATCCGAAGAACGCGAAGAACGAGGAGATCAAATCTAAAGCTTGAAGACTTGAAGATTTGGAGATCCGAAAATTTTAAAGCTCCATCACGGCTAGTATTCTAAATTCAACTCCGTATTAATTTAATCATCTTGATCGGATCTAGGATTTTGGGTTTTAATTCCGCTGCGCATGTTTGCTCAAAACCCAACACCGGCTACCACCATCTCCGCCGGCCGACGCACTCATCGCCATATCCAGCCCCCACATCGTCTTCCGACCGGTTGTCTACCCCAGATATCAGTCCGTGACAATTCCGGCCAACACCTTTTTCTCCGGTAGGACATCATCTCCGGCCAACTCACATCTGTGCCCCTGTCTACAATCGTGAAATTACCAGCCAACACCTTCTTCAAAATGTTTAATTTCTTCTATCTTATTGTTGATTTGGGTTTTCTTTATGATTTGTCAATCTGGGTAAGATTTTTGATTATTTTGATTTGCGATTCCAGTTTTCTATTTTATTTTTAGAGACGAGAGTTTCAGTTTGGGTTTGTTTCTCTTTTCTTTGTGTGTTTGATTTGTCAATATGGGTAAGATTTTCTATTATTTCTTCTATTTTGATTTTTGGGACTTGCTGATGGTTTGGTGATGGTGGTGGTATTTTAACGGTGGTGGCGGCGGGTGGTGGTTATGGAGATGGTGCTCTGAGAAGTTGTCAAGAAGATGAAGAAGATGAAAAGAATAGGGTGGTGAGGGCCAGCCATGGGTGGATTTATCAGTTTTTAGATGAAAGGACAAAATTACCCCTTTAAAAGTTTTGTGCAAATCACATGTGTTCCATTCAGTCAAAAAACTAACGATTTGTTAGTTTTCACACCACATTGCAAGAAAATGACAAACTTAGGTGGCTGATTGCCACGATTAAACTCTTAGGTTGGGGATTGCAAATATGAGACAAACTCAGGTTACCAATTTGCAATTTGCCCTTAATTCTAATTTTAGTTTTTTGAGTTTAGAAAGGATTTTGTTAATTTATTATAAATATTTCATTGCTTTATAATATGTAGTGTGAGTTCATTTGTGGTCTTATTTGTTTAAAGTTTTTAATTTGTGGTCTAATTTTTTTTTAATCTTTGATTCTGCAGCCTACAAGGTTTTCGGGTCATGAGCAAACTGTGATTATTCGATTTAATGCATTTTTTCCAGGTTTTTTCAATCCATTTGGCACTTTGATATTATTTTTGAGATTTTGAAATATGTCTCCGAAAATTAGAAGATATGATTCGGGTTGTGCTTAAGCAAAAGTTGAACCTTTATATAAAATAACTTATATATATAATTTATGTTTTTGTGTGTGTAATTTTTGAAATTTAAAGGGCCCCATATTCGTTTTAGCACCGGGCAACTAAATTTATTGAGACGGGCCTGACACTAAGATTTGGGTTTCATAAAATTCACTTTCAATTGTTATCAATCCATATAATAATAGCAAGAAATAAACCTAAGTAGCATCACATTACGATGATATCCAAGATCAAATATCCAAACAAAGCTAAAATACGAAGATTTCTTAAAAAATTTCGATCTGGGTTTTTGTTTTGTAAATACGTCCCAGCTCACTTGAGACTTTTTGACCAAAATTGGTCAACTTAAGGTCGGTTTGACCAACACTTTATAGAAATATTTATGATCTGAATAAAAATTTAAAAAATGTAAAATGATCACCATTAAAAATCCTCCCAATAACAATTTTTTTTGGAACATAAATATTTCTATAAAGTGTTGGTCAAACCGACCTTAAGTTGACCAATTTTGGTCAAAAAGTCTCAAGTGAGTTGGGGCGGAGGGAGTATGAGATAGGGGTGTTGTGTGGATATGAATGAGGGGTAATCAGGTGTATATATATCAACACTCGTAAAGTTATTTAGCATACCCGTTGTTTCATTGCAAGTGAATGTTCATATTAAGCCTCTTCCATTTCATTTCATTCCTCCCTAACTATCAGCCACCCACCTTCAAAATTTCCACAGTATGCACCCAACACAATATCAGACTTGCAATCCTCCGGCCTCTCTTCAAATCAGGTGCAGGTAATACTTGTCCCCTACTGAAAAAGGTTGTTTGCATTTTAGTGAGCACCAACTGTTTGACAAAATACCTAGCCTAATAACTTCCTATGATTCATTAAACATTCCATCGTAATGCTTAGTTATTCTGAGGGTCTGATTTCCTTGAATTTTAGTACTCTCTCCGTCTCTAAATGAATGTCCAAAAAAGTTTCAAAATTTGCTCTTGATTAAGAGCAAATTTGAAACCTTTTTAGACATTCATTTAGGGTTAGGGACAGAGAGAGCAATTCATTTTGATTTATTTTTTGCAACGCAGAGGCAGAATGTAGAGCCATGGTCACAACCAATTGTCCAGTTCCCTTATTTTTATGATGGCACATTGGCACTATAATATAATGAGCATGCAGAAATATAAGATTTTAGTTTCTAACATACTGGACTGGAGTACCATTTGCTATAATTCTTAAAAATGAAATGCCTCTGTTAATTTTATTACTAAGATGAACAACCAAAGTGAAATATACCAAGTGAAGTCAGACCAAGATATATTCCAGTACATTCAGAAAATTAAACAAAAACAAAACAAAACTATGTCTATTTCTATAGAAATTCATCACAAGCTTCTTAATTAACTCCACTCCCTATTTCTGGATGTCCAAATTGCAATACATAACAAGTAAAATGATTCAAAATATGAAAAGATAAAAACATGGAACTTACATAATCCAAGTTTCAATCATATGAAGCTAATCAAATCTGGCAATTCATTTGGAGTTAACAAACAATCCACAAAAGGGTTCACTCTTGCATTATTCTTGGCCATACCCGAATACCCATTACTTCCATCCACAAGAACAATGGCCCTGTTCTTCGGTTCCTCCTCGAAAACTTCCCACTGGTCCGTTATCACTGTCTGCAAACTACTCGCAGAATCCTTGCGTTCGTGTTGAATAAGATCACGGTTCGTATTATTTTCTTTCTTGTTTATTAATGGCACTTCCTCCTCAGACTCAACACTGGGGGATTTCTCAGCAACCCCATTAAGTATTTGTTCAAGCTCTTTAATATCTTCGTCGGAAACACGAACGAGTTTAGGACTGTCAGAAGCATTAATCACTCCAATATCCCTACAGAACTCGAAATACAAAGCGAGTTCTTCCCCTTGTAGGTTTGCCTTCTGTATAACCCCGAGCGCCAAAGAGGCTTCTGATTTCCCAATACAAGCTGTGTAGATATTCAAGAGGACCCCTGCAATTCCGGTACATATTCTTCCATAAACATCAAAGATTTCAACCATAATTGAATCCATGACTTCAAGAATCAAAGCTCCCACCATCCCATCTTGTTCCGGTTTTATCTGCAACAACATGTCCAACATCCCCTGCAAACCCTGTATCCAAACAAGGTCTTTTTGCAACGCGGTTTTTTCCTTTTCTTTCTCGTCCAATAATCTTTTTCTGTCTCGTGCCTCGTGCATGTGACAACATATAAACGCAGACTTATGATCGAGAAATGAGTAATATGATCGAATAAAAGCGTTGTACCCCCATGTTTTTCCGGGGTGGGAGTGTTTGTCTTTGAAAGAAGAGAGATCGAATGGGAGCCGACCGATCTTTTGAGCACCGGGGACTTTGCAACAGAAAACGCCATGTAAGAGCAACAGGGATTTGAGTGCAACTACCCAATCGCGAGTCTTTTCCAACCTGAGGGAGATGGCCCACAGGATCGGACGGAGGTAGATGGAGGAGACGCGGGCCCATGCAAAGACACGTTGGGCATTGCGGTAATCGATGCGGGACGGATCGTGGCTGGTGGCCTTGATCACCGCCGCCTCGATGTCAGGGTTCCGGAGCTCGGTTCGCCGGGAAAGGCTGGCTAGGATTAGGCTGTTTTGGTCTTTTATCGCTCCGGTAGCCCTTTTCCAGAGCCTCATTTCCTGTTTTCTCTTATCCCTGTGCCCTTTCTTTATCTTTTTATTTCTCTTTTTCTTAAAAAAAAAAATGAAAATTCTCTGTTTTGATTGAAAGAAAGTTTTTAGCACAAGTGTCTGTTGTTGGGGTGTGAGTTTTTCTGGGTTCAACTTAATTTGCGCTTCTTTCTTTTTTTTTTTTGACAGCTCAGCAAATGGAAATGAAATGGAAATTTTTTGGAGGTAGTTTTGGTTGCTGAAGAAATGCCACAATTGCCGGCCTCTAATGTTCCAAATAGAAAAAGTTTGTCAATATTGTTGGGGAACACCCTTTTGTTTGGTGAATGTGATTTGACTTTGTCAAATTACTACATCCCTTTCAAATAGGTACTGCCACAATAAATACTCCATCCGTCATGTGCACAAATTTCCGTTTTGAGGTTGCTATTGGTAAGTCACACTTTCCTAAAATGGAAAGTTTATCTCACTTATTCTATTTCCTACATTACTTTTTAATAGTTTTTATGTCACAACAACTACTCATGTAATATTCACCACTCATTATCTCTCTTATTTAACTTTTCATACTGACAACCAGTGTTCTAAAAGACGCTAGGCAGCCGCTAGGCGGCGGAGCAGCGCCTAGAGCGCCTAGGCGGGGCCGAGAAATTAGCGCATTTTAAATATTTATATATATATATATATATTATTTATATATTTATTAAAAAATAGTGCTACTTATTTTTATTATTTATAAAAAATTAATAAATTATTTTAATTGAATACACTATGACTAAAGTTATCCTAAAATGTTTTTAAAGTGCAAGTACACATGGATACAATTACTTATACCTATTTACTCAAACTTACAGCCCAATTAAATTTCTCTTCTAAACTAAAGCCCAGCCCAGCCCATTTAAAGTATTCTAAGGAAACCCTAAATGATACCAGCCCTCTTTTCTCCCATTATATCCTCTCCACTCCAAGTCCACGCCGTCACTCACTTAAGCAACCAAAAAAAAAAAAAAAAAAATCTTTCTTCAGTTTTTCCGACGCCGACCGCCGACCGCTCCAACCGCCGAGGCCGACCAGGAAGGATTTCTTCAGTTTTTCAGACGCCGACCGCTCCAACCGGCGACACTTTTCTACTGTCATGCCGTCCTCTCTTTTCTCCTTCTTTTCTCTTCGCCGATCGAGTTTCCGACGACCACCACCGGTCGATCTGAGGCAGTTGGCGGCGCCAAGCCAACTAATCGGATCCAAATCGCCTAATCGGTGCCCAAACCGCCTAGCCGCCCAGATCCGCCTAGGCGCCGCCCAGAACCGCCAAGACCGCCCAGCGCCTAACTTGGCCGATTTGCTGAAAATCGCGGCGGTCACACACCGACTAGCGCCTAGGCGGCCTAGGCGCCCGTCTTTTAGAACACTGCTCACAACAACTACTCACTACTATTCCCTCCTTAATTCCCTTGCATTTTGTGCACATGGTTATAGGACAGAGGGAGTAAATGTTACCGTTCCGTATGACTTTGTTTGCCATTGTAATAACCCGAACTTACCTTTTTATTTTATTTATTTTAAACTCTTAATTATTAATGGGCCAAACTTTAATAATTAGTTTAGTTTAGTTATTGGGTCAAAAGTAGAAAGCCCAATTCATTAACTAAGAAGGATTAGGAGTCCAATTTAAATTAGGGATTTGGGAAGCCCTATTAATATAAATACTCCCTCTTAAACCCTAAGGCTATTCTTGGTCACCGCAAAGAAAGAAAGATCGGGAGAGAGTCGAGAGAGAGCAGCGGACAGTGAAGCCGCATCGAGAGAGAAGAGTGATCGGAGAAGGAAAGGGGAAGAAGAGAGGCGGTCACGTTCATCGGAGGTAATCGAACTCTTAATCTCTATTTTTTCCACCCTTCGATTCATCCTTGGTCATCAATAAATGATTGTTTTGAAACCCTAGCAGTCACAATGTTTGAACTAGGGTTGGGTTTGGGTTGATAATGAAGAAGATGAAGTGTGTGTGTTAATCGGTGTGTGCGTGTGTGTGAATCGCAGTGTGTGTGCTGCGTGTATGTTGCTGATGTGCGTGTGTGCGTTATGTGTGTGTACTGTAATGTGTTTGTGTGTGCGTGTAAGTGCAGTAGATGTGTGTGTAGGTAGTACAGGAAGTGTGTGTGTGTATGCTATTCAACGTGTGTTTGTACCTTGCGCTGAGGGTGTTGTGCGTGAGTGTATAGTAGGATGTTTGTGTGTGTCTTAGTGTAGTGTTTTTAAGCATGCAGTGAATAGTGTTTTGGTATGGGTATTAGAATATTAAAACATGGTGATTTAGAATAAAATTATGAAACCTTAAGGGTATGTTGGTAAACCTAAAAAGGTGTTTTGGGTATAAGTAATGGGTAGTATAAACCCTAGAAGGAATATTAATCTTGGGAGTTAAAGAGTATAACTCGTAGGTTAATAAAAAGGAGAAGTAAAGTATTTTGGGGACGGAAGTAAATGTACTGCTTTTGTCTAAGAAAGCTATTTCACGTGATTGTAGATACGTGCGCGTGGTTGTGCAAGAAGAGTTAACGCAAGGCTAAGGTAAGGGATTACGCTCTTAGTTGTGTATTGATTCTTAATGCTTTGTTTAGGATTCCTAATCTTTGTTTTTATAAAGTAAACTATCTGTGTGGCTAGATAGTCTTTTAATAACTATTCCGTTCTGCGAATTGTCCCGTCTTTTGTTATCCACTCTATTGATATTGTTATTGTTCAATAGGGGTATCATGTGTATGAATGATTTTGTAACCTTGGTGTCCAAGTGAGATGAGTATCTTTTAAAAAGTGACCAAGTAAAGTTTGTAAGGTTAAGCTTTGTTTTGTAAAAGCTCTTTAAAGTGAAGTTTTGTAACAAGTTAAGTGATTACAGTTATCCATAATCCTGAAACGGATAAGTGGACCCCTACAGTTATCCATAATCCCGAAACGGATAAGTGGACCCTTACAGTTATCCATAGTTCTAAGTTGAACATGTGGACCCCTTGGCGTTGCTTGATGAAGTAACGTAGGTTATCATGATATACCGATTTTGGGTGCGATCAGTAGAAACCCGAGCCCTGGGTATAGCGCGTGCTTAATCCCTAAATGAAGTAAAGTAAAGAAAAGTAAAGTTTTGTGAAAATGTTATGTTTTGGAAACTGCCTCTGAAGCCACGTGTTTTCAAGTAATGAATTGTTTTTCATCAAGTAAATGTTTCTTTTCAAACTGAGTGTTAGTTTGATCCTTGAGTTATATCCGTTCATTGTAATTCATTGTTACCGTTCGTTTCGGTCATCTCCTCTTAGTACCCGAGGGGATACCGTATGAACTTACTGGGCATTGTTCGCTCATTCCTTTCATCCTTTTTCTCTCTCCAGGTTATAAATAAGCAGATCAAGAGTCGCAAGGTTTGGCGGCTTAGGAGTTACCTTTTAATAAAGTTAATTAGTGGTTATGTTTCCGTTACGGTTAAGTTATAAACTTTACTTTCCGTTAGTTACCGTTTGAGCTAGTGGTTTGTACTAGCCGTTGTGGATTTGAACGTTGGTTAAAGTTTGAATTGTGGTTATTTGTAGCTGTTGGGCATTCTGATTTTGGGATTTATTCGTATTAAGTTATTATTTAATTATTTAGGAAAAGTTGGGGTGTTACAGTTGGTATCAGAGCCCCGGTTTAAGATTACTTGGGAGACTCAGAATTAGAAGTTAAGACTATTGGGAGAAGTAGTACTTAACTATTGTGGGCTTTAGAACTCTGATAAGAACAAAGTACTTTGGGAAGCACTAATGAAGGGAAGCTGTTATTTAGGGAAACTTTCCCTTTTAGGAAACTTTCTAAGTTAGGAAACTTTCCTTTTATAGAAATTTGCTATTTTAGGAAAGAACCTAAAGGGAGGTTCTAAATGAAGATGAGTATGTACTTGAGTATGGCTTGAGTGATTGATATTTTCTTTTAAGAATAAATTACACTATGGGATGGTTGTGATTTTAATACTTGTGTGTTTACATTGTAGATCATGGACGGACTGAAGACAAAAACACCCAAGGAGAGAGCAATCGTAAGGGGTGCATGGACGATTAGGCAGCTTAAGGGACAATTGATGAAGGAAAAGAAGGAAGCGGACTATACCTTTAACAAATGGATGCAAACTAGAGATTTGTGGTATAAGGCTCGAGAAGAAGTAGAGAAGCTGAAAGAAGCAATGAACAAAAAGGACGAGGAAATAGCCAATATCAGGGAGGAATTTTATAGGAATTTCTACAAAGAGCCAGTGGCAGAAAATGTGGTGACTGAAGAAGAAGCCACTGAAATTGACATTATTGTAGAGGACAGTGAAGCTGCCCCGATTATAATTGAAGATGAAGTACTGGAGGAAGAACCGGTCCCTAAGCCAAGAGGAAGGCCAAGAGATTCAAGGAAAGTTTATGTGCCAACTGGAAGGCCTAGGGGTAGACCTAGGAAAAATGTAACCCCATAATTATGAGGGGAGTAGCCATTTATTAGTATTCTTTTTAGAAGTTAGCATTCTTTCATTAAAAAGTTTAGTATTCCTTTTTAGTTCTATTAGTAAAGAACTTAGTGATTATTCTAGTTTAGTTCAGTTAAATAAATAAAAGTTATTTTAAGTTAAGTTATTTCTTGTCATGTGATTCTTTAAGTTAAACTATGTTTGAATAAACTTAGTGAATGCGTTAAATTATAGTAATCAG
Organism: Campanula takesimana; assembly: GCA_026119855.1. NCBI lineage: Eukaryota > Viridiplantae > Streptophyta > Magnoliopsida > Asterales > Campanulaceae > Campanula > Campanula takesimana. The sequence continues at coordinate 120,315 of JAOWBW010001586.1, forward strand.
TTCTGTGGGGACGGCCTATAAAAGTATGAAATTCGTTTGAGTACAGCGACTAATATAGTTAAAGACCTAAAGTAAGGTCGATGCAGTGAAAGGTCTAAAGTAAGACCGATATATACACATAAATATGCATGTGAAGTTAGTATGAGACCAAGAACAGTATAGACTCTCGATGAAACAGTAAATTGTGAGGTCAAGTAACCGACCTAGTTAAATCAATTGTCATTAATATGTAAAACCCGTTTTCGTGGTGGGTCATCAATCAGTTATAATTCAATCTTTCTTAACTTCAGATGTCTGGAAGAGGAAGAGGAAACCGTGGCAACGCTCGCAACGCGGGAAACCAAGGTAATGTTGATCCGAACATGGCGAACCTTCTGCAAACGCTGAACCAGACCGTGGCTGGAATCGGACAGGTGGTGAACCAACTCGCACAACCTCAAAACCAACCTCAGCAGGTACCAATGAGAGACCCGCTGGAAATGTTTCAAAGGAGGAAGCCGGACACTTTCTCCGGTACCTCAAAGGAGAAGCCGGAGGACTGGGTTAAGGATATGGAGCACATTTTTGAGACTTTGGAATGTACCACAGAGCAGAAGGTAGTTTTTGCAACATTTATGCTTAGGAGTGCGGCTCGCACTTGGTGGGATGCAGAAAAGAGAGCAGCTTTGGCTAGGGGTGAAGGAAATTTCACCTGGGAAAGGTTTAAAGTAGTATTCAATGAGAAATACTACCCGGCTAGTGTTCGTCACGCCAGAGTGTCAGAGTTTTTGACATTAACTCAAGGTGACAAGACGGTGGACGAGTATAGTGAAAGGTTCACAGATCTGCTGGAATTTGCACCGACTTTTTTCGACAGCGAGGAACAAAAGGCCAGGAAGTTCGAAGCTGGGTTGAGTGATCGGATTCGGTATAGAATCACGCCTCTGCAATTAGCGACATATGGGTTAGTGCTAGACAGAGCCAGAATTGTAGAAAGGGAGTCGGATGAGTACCGCAGCAAGAGGGATGAAAAGAAGAAGTCTGGAGACAAGTCTACTAATAAAGATTCAGCTGGGAGCAAGGGACAGTTCAACGACCGAGACCGTGATAATCATGGAAAGCGGAAAGCTGAAGGAAGCTACGATCGTACAGCAAACAAGTACCCGAACAGGAACTTTGGGAACCGAACCGCTTACGATAAGGGAAAGGCTAAAGAGCAGGGGACCGCCGAAGTATGCCCTGCGTGTGATGTCAATCATAAGGCTGACGCGTGCAAGTACAGAGAAAGGAAGTGCTATAACTGTGAAAAGATTGGGCATCCATAGTGGAAGTGCCCAGAACCGAAAAAGAATGCACAACCTCATGGAGCGAAGGCAGAAGACAAAAGTAAGACTGGTGGTCAGGGGCGTTTGTTCACCATGACTGCTAGAGATGCTAGAGCCACAAATGACTTGGTGGCAGGTACGCTTCAGCTATATTCTCGCAACGTATACGCTTTGATTGATTCTGGTGCCACTCATTCTGTGATTAGTTCTAAGTTGGCAAAACAGTTAAAATTGTCACCTAAGGCGTTAGAAGTACCCTTGGTAATTGATACCCCGACTAAGGAGTCGATCCCAGTTACTTCAGTGTTTCAAAGTTGTCCTCTAAGGATAGGCGATAGAGAACTCGAGGTTGATCTTATATGTCTGGATCTCAGTGACTTTGACATCATCCTAGGTATGGACTGGTTGGCTGCGTATCATGCCAAAGTAGACTGCTTTAGAAAAGAAGTGAATTTTGAATTACCCTCTGGAGAAGGATTTCGTTTTCAAGGGGCGAAACCAAGAGTCCGATCAGGCCTGATTTCCGTAATGAAGGCTCGTAAACTGTTAAGGAAAGGTTGTGAGGGATTTCTTGCGTATGTTGGTGAGTCAAACAAGAAAGAAGTGACCATCGAATCCCTCTCCATAGTAAAAGATTTCAAGGACGTTTTTCCCGAGGATTTGCCAGGAATACCGCCGGAGCGAGAAGTGGAGTTTTCGATAGATCTAGCACATGAGACTGCACCGATTTCAAGAGCACCATATAGGATGGCTCCGCCGGAACTTAAAGAGTTAAAGGAGCAATTACAAGAACTTTTGGACAAGGGCCTGATTAGACCGAGTGTATCACCGTGGGGTGCGCCGGTATTATTTGTAAAGAAGAAGGATGGGTCAATGAGACTATGCATTGACTATCGGGAGTTAAACCGTGTGACAATTAAGAATAAGTATCCTTTGCCAAGGATCGATGATTTGTTTGACCAACTCCAAGGTGCATGCTATTTCTCTAAGATTGATCTGCGTTCTGGTTACCATCAATTAAGAGTGAAAAAGGAAGATGTGGCAAGGACGGCTTTTAGGACAAGGTATGGACACTACGAGTTCTTAGTAATGCCGTTTGGGCTGACAAATGCGCCTGCTGTGTTCATGGAGCTTATGAATAGAGTATTTCAAGAATATTTGGACAAGTGTGTAATAGTATTCATCGATGACATCTTGGTGTATTCGAAATCAAAAGAGGAGCATGAAGAACATTTGAAATTAGTACTACAGATTTTGAGGGAACAAAAGTTGTATGCCAAATTTAAGAAGTGTGAATTCTGGCTGGAGGAAGTAGCGTTTTTGGGACATGTGGTATCTAAGAATGGGATAGCAGTTGACCCTGCAAAGGTTGAGGCTATAGTTAATTGGGAGAGACCAACTTCTGTTAGTGAGATAAGGAGCTTTTTGGGTTTAGCAGGGTACTACCGTAGGTTCGTGGAAGGGTTTTCGAAGCTATCTCTACCATTGACCAGGTTAACCAAAAAAGGGACAAGATTTGTGTGGTCAGACGATTGTGAGAAGAGTTTTCAAGAATTGAAAGGGCGATTGGTGTCTGCGCCTGTCCTTACGTTACCAACAAGCAGTGATGGCTTCGTGATCTATAGTGATGCTTCATTGAAAGGTTTGGGTTGTGTGTTGATGCAAAATGATAAAGTGGTGGCTTATGCGTCTAGGCAACTCAAGAACCACGAGAAAAACTATCCTACCCACGATTTGGAGTTAGCGGCCGTGGTGTTTGCATTGAAAATTTGGAGACACTATTTGTATGGGGTACCTTGTGAAATTTGCACCGACCATAAAAGTCTTAAGTACATTTTCACTCAGAAAGAGCTGAATATGAGGCAAAGGAGATGGCTAGAGTTACTTAAAGATTATGATTGCAAAATCTTGTATCATCCTGGGAAGGCCAATAAGGTGGCAGATGCGTTAAGCAGAAAGAACCATGGAACATTCACGACTATGATTTCTAAGGGGGTAAGTGAATTGAGAGATAGTGAAATAGTAAAGCTAGAGGTTAAAGTTAAAGGCTATTTGGCTCAGTTGAGTGTCCAACCAACACTGTTAGTGAGAATCAAGGAAGCTCAGAATGTGGATGACGAGTTGGAAGCGATTCATAAGGTTATCAGTAAGAAGGGAATGGTAGACTTCCGTGTTAGCGACGACGGGATCATGAGGTATCGATCAAGGATTTGGGTGCCTAATAATGATAGTATCAAGAGGGAAATTCTTGAAGAAGCTCACTGTTCAAGGTTTTCGGTTCACCCTGGGAGTACTAAGATGTATAAGGATCTAAAGGAATCCTTTTGGTGGAACAATATGAAGAGTGAGGTGGCGGAATTCGTTTCTAAGTGTTTGGTGTGTCAGCAAGTGAAAAGTGAACACCAGAAACCCGCGGGACTACTACAATCGTTACCTATTCCATAGTGGAAGTGGGAACACATCACTATGGATCTGGTGATTGGACTTCCCAAGACGTTGAAGGGTCATAACGCAATTTGGGTCATAGTGGATAGGCTCACTAAATCGGCTCACTTTCTAGCAATCAAGGTGACGGATTCGTTGGAGAAGTTAGCTAAGTTGTACGTGGATGAGATCGTAAGGTTACATGGGATACCGGTCTCTATAGTGTCAGACCGAGATGCGAGGTTCACATCAAACTTCTGGAAGAGTTTACAGAAAGCGTTAGGGACGGAGTTAACTATGAGTACAGCATTTCACCCTCAGACAGACGGACAGTCGGAAAGGACGATTCAAACTCTCGAAGACCTATTGAGAGCAACGTCGTTAGATTGGCAAGGAGCGTGGGATGATCATCTACCACTAGTGGAATTTGCCTACAACAACAGTTACCATTCTAGTATTGGAATGGCGCCGTATGAAGCTCTTTATGGGCGAAAATGTAGATCGCCTGCGTGTTGGGATGTAGTAGGCGAGAGAAAGTTAACTGGACCCGAGATTATTCAAGTAACGGCGGATAAAGTTCAACAGATTCGCAAGTGGTTGTTAACCGCGCAGAGTAGGCAGAAATCGTATGCGGATAATCGAAGGCGCGATCTGGAGTTCCAAATAGGAGATCATGTATTCTTGAGGATCTCACCGACAAAAGGGGTCATGCGGTTTGGGATTCGTGGGAAGTTAAGTCCTAGGTACGTGGGGCCGTTCGAGATTCTAGAACGAATAGGAGCGGTAGCCTATAAGTTGGCTCTACCTCCTGTGCTGTCTGGTGTGCACAATGTGTTTCACGTGTCGATGTTGAGGAAATACGTAGCTGACCCGAGCCACGTCATAGAGTACAAACAGTTACGTTTTCGTGAAGACTTGAGTTATGATGAGAAGCCGGTAAAGATTGTAGACCGCAAAGATCAAGTTTTGCGGAAGCGAGTGATTCCGTACGTAAAAGTGCAGTGGAGCAATCACACGGAAAGAGAAGCCACGTGGGAGCTCGAAAGTGAAATGCGTGATATGTATCCCGCTTTGTTCGAAGATTAAGGTACGTTTAGTTTGGAGGACCAAACCCTTTTAAGGGGGTAAGAATGTAATAACCCGAACTTACCTTTTTATTTTATTTATTTTAAACTCTTAATTATTAATGGGCCAAACTTTAATAATTAGTTTAGTTTAGTTATTAGGTCAAAAGTAGAAAGCCCAATTCATTAACTAAGAAGGATTAGGAGTCCAATTTAAATTAGGGATTTGGGAAGCCCTATTAATATAAATACTCCCTCTTAAACCCTAAGGCTATTCTTGGTCACCGCAAAGAAAGAAAGATCGGGAGAGAGTCGAGAGAGAGCAGCGGACAGTGAAGCCGCATCGAGAGAGAAGAGTGATCGGAGAAGGAAAGGGGAAGAAGAGAGGCGGTCACGTTCATCGGAGGTAATCGAACTCTTAATCTCTATTTTCTCCACCCTTCGATTCATCCTTGGTCATCAATAAATGATTGTTTTGAAACCCTAGCAGTCACAATGTTTGAACTAGGGTTGGGTTTGGGTTGATAATGAAGAAGATGAAGTGTGTGTGTTAATCGGTGTGTGCGTGTGTGTGAATCGCAGTGTGTGTGCTGCGTGTATGTTGCTGATGTGCGTGTGTGCGTTATGTGTGCGTACTGTAATGTGTTTGTGTGTGCGTGTAAGTGCAGTAGATGTGTGTGTAGGTAGTACAGGAAGTGTGTGTGTGTATGCTATTCAACGTGTGTTTGTACCTTGCGCTGAGGGTGTTGTGCGTGAGTGTATAGTAGGATGTTTGTGTGTGTCTTAGTGTAGTGTTTTTAAGCATGCAGTGAATAGTGTTTTGGTATGGGTATTAGAATATTAAAACATGGTGATTTAGAATAAAATTATGAAACCTTAAGGGTATGTTGGTAAACCTAAAAAGGTGTTTTGGGTATAAGTAATGGGTAGTATAAACCCTAGAAGGAATATTAATCTTGGGAGTTAAAGAGTATAACTCGTAGGTTAATAAAAAGGAGAAGTAAAGTATTTTGGGGACGGAAGTAAATGTACTGCTTTTGTCTAAGAAAGCTATTTCACGTGATTGTAGATACGTGCGTGTGGTTGTGCAAGAAGAGTTAACGCAAGGCTAAGGTAAGGGATTACGCTCTTAGTTGTGTATTGATTCTTAATCCTTTGTTTAGGATTCCTAATCTTTGTTTTTATAAAGTAAACTATCTGTGTGGCTAGATAGTCTTTTAATAACTATTCCGTTCTGCGAATTGTCCCGTCTTTTGTTATCCACTCTATTGATATTGTTATTGTTCAATAGGGGTATCATGTGTATGATTGATTTTGTAACCTTGGTGTCCAAGTGAGATGAGTATCTTTTAAAAAGTGACCAAGTAAAGTTTGTAAGGTTAAGCTTTGTTTTGTAAAAGTTCTTTAAAGTGAAGTTTTGTAATAAGTTAAGTGATTACAGTTATCCATAATCCCGAAACGGATAAGTGGACCCCTACAGTTATCCATAATCCCGAAACGGATAAGTGGACCCTTACAGTTATCCATAGTTCTAAGTTGAACATGTGGACCCCTTGGCGTTGCTTGATGAAGTAACGTAGGTTATCATGATATACCGATTTTGGGTGCGGTCAGTAGAAACCCGAGCCCTGGGTATAGCGCGTGCTTAATCCCTAAATGAAGTAAAGTAAAGAAAAGTAAAGTTTTGTGAAAATGTTATGTTTTGGAAACTGCCTCTGAAGCCACGTGTTTTCAAGTAATGAATTGTTTTTCATCAAGTAAAAGTTTCTTTTCAAACTGAGTGTTAGTTTGATCCTTGAGTTATATCCGTTCATTGTAATTCATTGTTACCGTTCGTTTCGGTCATCTCCTCTTAGTACCCGAGGGGATACCGTATGAACTTACTAGGCATTGTTCGCTCATTCCTTTCATCCTTTTTCTCTCTCCAGGTTATAAATAAGCAGATCAAGAGTCGCAAGGTTTGGCGGCTTAGGAGTTACCTTTTAATAAAGTTAATTAGTGGTTATGTTTCCGTTACGGTTAAGTTATAAACTTTACTTTCCGTTAGTTACCGTTTGAGCTAGTGGTTTGTACTAGCCGTTGTGGATTTGAACGTTGGTTAAAGTTTGAATTGTGGTTATTTGTAGCCGTTGGGCATTCTGATTTTGGGATTTATTCGTATTAAGTTATTATTTAATTATTTAGGAAAAGTTGGGGTGTTACAGCCATATTTAATTTTCATAGTTACCAAAAGTAAATTTGATCAAATATTACTATAAGTTTTTTTTATTAATAAATAATTAGTGACTTACTTATAATAATTTTTAAAACTTTATAAAAAGATTAAATTGATAATAATATTTGAGTGAGTCTTAGGAAAAACGCGTTTTTCTTAAGCAAAGGAAAAACGTGTTTTTCAAAGACGCTGGCATTATTATTCAAAAACAAGGGGTGGCATTTTCGTAAATACTGGCAACCATGATAAATGTCCAGTGTTAATATTAGAAATAGTCAGTGATTTCATACTGGCGTTCTATAAACATGAAACTGACACTTTTCTTAAGTGCGAGTGGTAATGTTAAAAATTGCCAGTGAGTACACTGGCACTTTTTTACATTGATACTGTCACTTATTAAAAGTGCCAGTGATAGTGTTAATAAGTGCCAGCCATTACACTGGCACTTTTCAACATTGATACTGGCACTTATTAAAAACTGCCAGTGTTAGTGTCAATAAGTGCCAGTGTACATGTGCTGGCACTTTTTTACACTATCGCTGGCACTTCCGATCAACGCCAAACAACTTCCCGTTAATTACAAAAATGCCACCGCGCCAAACTTAAAAACACGTTTTACCCTTGCTTAAGGAAAAAGCCGTTTTTTTCCCAGATTTTCACATAATATTTTTTTTTTAAAAGAAGATAATAATATTTAGTAATTCACTTGTGTTTTTTTTTTTTTTTTGAAAGCCTTTACCAAAGTAATTCACTTGTGTTAGAACACCATTAATTAAATGTGACCAAATAGATGAGATGGACGAAGTTCTTTCCCTTTTGAATTTTGATTGTTCTATAATAGATGCTACTCCCTCCATCGTATTAGAGTAACCGTCTTACTTTCTTTTTCATTCTTTAAACGGTAATTGATGAATAGTATTTTAGCACTTTTGTCCTTGTAATACTTGTTTAGTTAGAAAAAACTCACACTTAATTAACCTACTTTTGAACTTAAATAATGATTAGTATTTTGGATAATTATACCCTCAACTCACTTGTATATGATTTACTTTTTTTTTTTAATAAGCTTGCATGTCTTATATACGACTCTTACTCTGTAATGGAAGGTACTACTTAAAATTGACAAATTATACTATCTTTATATTTGGTTATACTCATATGTCATACTCATAATTCTATCTCACTTACAAATTACAATTTTTGGTACACTTTTAATACACATAATTCTACTCCGCTATCAATATCAGACTATTTTTTCCTTAATTCTCATATTTTCTACTTTGTTAATATTTACTATAATATGGGAGGAGTACATCATAGTGTAGTGTGGTAGTTTTGGTTGATTTAATTTACTTTTGTAAAAAAATATCAAAATTTTGGGATCTTCATTAAACTATAAACAACTATATTGAATTAATGATATACAATTAAGAATATTATTAATAACAAATTTTGTAAAAATATTTCTAATAGTATAAATTTTAATCATGTATCTATTAAATTGACTAAAAATATGACATTTATTTTATGACGGATGAGTTGCTTCGATGGTGTCCTCATTGACCACCTTGTGAGGTAAACTAGTTTAACTAAAGTCGTGAGAGCGGGAAAATACAGAAATATGCCCCTCAACTTAGGCATTGAATGCAGATATACCCCTAACGTCAAAAATTGACATATTTGCCCCTAAACTCAACGAATAATAGGTTCTGTAATCGTTAAATTTTGGACGAAAAAATTAATTGGGGTCAAATTTGCCCTATTATTAATTATGTTTAAGGGCAAATATGTCAATTTTCGACGTTGGGGGTATTTCTACATCCAATAGCTAAGTTTAGGGGCATATTTTTATCTTTTCCCTCGAGAGAGCCTGCCAAGGGACAAAGTTGATAATTCGTAGAATTCGTATGTTGCAGTCAACAGTGATCTCTATGCTTAACTTCATTCACATCTCACTAGAACATGTGCAACATGTATGATTGTGTGACTGAAATCCAGGGGTCAAGATTACATCTACATATTCTTTTTTCGGGCTTTCAACTCTAGAGCCTTTCAGAGAGCTCAAGGTAATTATAATTTAAGACGCAACAGAATGAAAATATCAAAGACACCCTTCGCTGACAGAAAGTCTTAGAAATCTTTGTTGTGCTCCTTTCTCTGGGAGTTGAATGAGGCACCAATACTCACTTTTTTAGTCAAATCCTAGTCAATTCTTAAAACTGATGTACTCCCTCCTTCATCACTTGAGACTTATTTCTATTTTGCTCCGTCTCACTTCACTTGAAACTCCTCGAAATAGAATGTTTTTACAGTCAAAACACCAATCAAATCACTATTCATCCCACTCATTTTCTCTTACTTTACCTCTTATACTCACAATATTTACCTCCCACTAATTCTCTCTCATATTTTTTCTTAGTTCTTGTACCCACCACATAGGTTTCAAGCGAGGTGGAACGGAGGGAGTATAAGACAAGTTTGCCTCTTATAATTACGGTATAAGAGTTATTTGTTTCACTTCTATTCATTTTTAAGAAAAAGAATCCAATATTATTTGGACAAATCCGGTCAAACTCCTATAGTTTGTGTATAAGGTCAATTCGCCTCTTATAGTTGAAGAATAAGTGTCATTTTTTCACAAATAATAAAATAGAAATCTAATATTTGATTAATGTTAGACTCTCATATTCAGTTAAACATCAGTCCGCTCTTATTGCTGACGTATAAGATACTTCTCCTCTTATAAATCATGTATAAGAGTTAATTTTTTTCACATAAAAATCTAAAAACAAAATTCAAACATTATATTAACGTTGACTCTTATATTCGGTCAAATACAAGTCCACTCTTACAGCTGGCGTATAAGACTATTTCGCCTCTTACACATGAAGTACAAGACTTAATTTTTCACATTTCTTCACATATTTTGTATAAAACTAATATTTTATTAAAACTGACTCTTATAGTTGAAGTATAAGACCAATTTGCGTCTTATAGTTAAATTATAAGAGTCGGTTTTTTGAAATTTTCATAATTTATGTAAAATAACTAAAAAGACTCCGATATTTGATTAAAAATGACACTCATAGTTGACGTATAAGACTAATTTACCTCTTATAATAAAATTATAAGTCATTTTTTATATTTCTGGCCAAATACATTATATCAAAAACCGCTTTTAAACTATAAGACCCAAAAATCAAGTCATATGCATCAACTCAGCCAGACTTGAAACGCAATTCTGAAACAAACAAAAATAATTGAAGAAGGAAAATGTGTGACATTCATTTGAAGATGGAGGCCATATAAAAATTATGTAGCAGATTGATGATCATAATGCTGCTTAATTATTCAGTTGTTGTTGCTATTGCAATTGCACAAGGTGCATTGGAAGAACGGAGCAGAGTATAAATATACGTAACCTTGTTTCCTAATCAATTCAACATGGAAAGGAATCTATTTTTCTTGGGAACCAAACAACTCCAAAACCCAAAAGGACTTCAATGACAATCTGGCCAAAACAAGAAGTCACCTAGGCCCAACGTCCTATGCCTTGACCCGAAGCTCCATATGGAGAGCTCATTAAGCTCCTGCTCCAACATCTGCATACTCCTTTCTTTCTATGGCCTAGGACGAATGCCTTAGCCAAAACTCATGCTTTTGGCTTTGTCTCATTTATTCTTTCTGTCTCGCAATTACGAACTTGTTAGCGTCCCCAATTTCAAAGCCATTAATTCTAACAAATCTCCACCTTGACATTGAATCTCCTCTAATAATTCAGATGTACGAGACACTGATATAGACTCCACTTTGAGCCACATCCCTCTTACCAGAACAAATTTTCTCCACTTTTACCTCAGTCTGCCTTTCGTCAAAGACATTAGATTTGTCCTCCGGACAACCAGATTTTTCGCTAGCCTCAGATGTATCTTAAAGACACTCAGGATTTGCCTCACCAGACAAACAACTTTGTCCTCCGGACAATCAGATATTTTGCATGCATATATCCTACGGACACCTAGACGTGCACCTACGGGCACTCAGAATCACCCCAACGGGCAACTAACAGTCATTCAGTTGTGGCATATCCAGTCAACATTGGATCATGCCAACCATGACAGATAAAACTGGTGTATGTTGATCTTCTAGCTGTGCCTTGCCTAGTTCACTCCCGCCTAAAGTAAAACGCTGCTCCACCTTCTTGTCAACACCCTCACCCATCTCAGAACCTTAGAGGATATACAAGGAACCTTTTCTCTCGCCCTTCAGAATCACATCTGAACCTTTGTAGACATCTAGAACTCCACATTCACCTTTGAAACTATATCCCTTCTTGTCCAACCGACTAAGCTATATCAGATTCTTTGCTACTTGTGGAACATGTATCACCTTGTTCAATGTGAGAAATTTATCACCCGAATTTCTCACCTTTACGGAGCTCATGTCAACTACATCGCAGACAGATCCATTACCCATATAAATACGGTCTCCATCCTTCTGCTCGTACGTTATAAACTGCTCCTTGTGCAAACACATGTGATAAGAAGAACCCGAATCTAGAACCCATGCAACTTTCTTGCACGCTTCTTCTTCAGTCACTAGGGCATAATCATCATCTTCATCCTGATTGTCACCGCTCATCATCTCTGTAGTTGACTCAAATTTATTCTGATGCGGAGTCAGATGTACAACTCTGAAATCCAACCAGGTTATTACCTCGGGCAATACAGATTTTGTATCTACTTCTAGATCTCTAGAATAGACTACACCAGATGTTAGATCTTCATATTATACCAAATAGCTAATTTTTTTTATCACAAAACCCTAGCTTCAGATCTTCGACTTCAGATGCAGATATTAGACACCAGAATGTTTCAGATGCGTTCTTGGATCACCAACGAATACCAGATGAACTTCCAGATTCAGATCTACCATATTTGTTATTGCTAGCACAGATGAGCAATCACTGACTGCTCTCAGATTTATTAATTCTCGATCCTCTACAGTGTAGAGTTTCATAATAAATAGGAAAATCCCAAACTCAAATAAGTCAGAGGCAACTGAATACAATACCAGATGTGTCCAACCAAGACACCCAGATTTTTGCACGGACTCTGCACGCGGACTGCACATGCGATGCATGGAAACTACACGCAGACTGCACGTACACTGCACGCGATCTGCACGTCCAATGCACAATCTTCTACCATAAAATAAATCTGTTCTTCCCGTCAGAGTTGTCAATCTTCTGGTCCATCCCGGAATCCATCTTTTCTACCGCAGCGAAATGCCCTGATCTTTCTCAACTAACCAGGCTCTGATACCACTTGTTAGTAAATCAGACCCAAGAGATAGTAGATAATAATGAACTCAAATCAACAAGTATGAACCCAGAGGATCAGAGGACGCCGGACAGTGAAGCTGGCCATATCTGAAATAAAGAACGCCCGGAATTGGAGAAAATTATCTAAATGGTGTTGGAGAGAAAGAGAGAGAGATCTAGACAGAGTGAGAGAAGCGGCGGTGTGACGAGTCAGAGAAAAGAAAGAGACCATCGGCGTAGTAAAATGGGAAAGTTTGCTGGGAACGAAGAAGTTCGCCGGCCGGAGGAGGGCGGCGGTGAGCTGAAGAGATGTGTGTTTTATGAGATATAGAGAGAAAGTGGTATGTGTATGCGTAGGGCTGTTATACGAACCGAGCTGGCTAGAGCTCGGCTCGGGCTCGGCTCGTGAAAGCTCGAGCTCGAGTGAGCTTGAGTCGAGCTCGAACCGATTGTCAAGCTCGTTTTTGTTATCGAGCCGACCGTGTTTGGCTCGTTTAGCTCATTAAAAGCTCGAGTTCGGCTCGATAAGCTCATTAAAATTGAATTTTGATTTCAAACGGCTCGAACTCTGCTCGATAAGCTCGAATTCGGCTCAATAAGCTCGTTAAGACCATATTTTTCTTAAAAAATGTCTAAGCTTGAGTTCGGCTGGTTAAAACTCGAGTTCGATATCGCTCGAGTTGTTCGCGAGCTCGATTCGACTCGAGCTCGAACAAGCAAGTGGGCTAGAGCTCGAGCTCGATAAAAGCTCGATCTCGATAAGTTTTAAACGAGCTCGACACCCCAAAGCTCGACTCGACTCGGCTCGGCTCGTTTACAGCCCCAGTATGCGAGATAAAGAGAGCGTGTGTATGAATGAGGGAGGGAGAGGGCACCCTATGGTTTTGTTTGAGGGGCAGGGGTAGTTTTGGTATTTAGGGGTTTTGTTTGACTAGTCAACGAAGGTGAGGGGTGTATATGAAATTATAATCTCAGAAGAACTCTGTATTTGAGATTTACAAAAGGACTCTCCTTAAAAAATAATAACATCTGGGCGGGGGCCCTAGGGGGATTTTTCCATTCTTTTTCATTAAAAACTATAGGTAGACATGCCCACGCATCACGTTTGAACCGGCGGTTTTGAACCGTTGAAACCCGTGAACCGGATGAACCGTTGAACTGGGTGAACCGTCAGTTTACGGTTCATAGACGGTTTGGCTTCTAAAACCGCGGTTTGGACCGACGGTTCATATTGTATAATTTCAAAATATTTTAGAAATTTTAGAGGTAAGGCTCCTAAATGTCCCCCCCCCCCCTTAATTATAAAATAGTAAGGTTGGTTGTCTTCCTCTATGTAAATTTGCTTAATATTAATAAAATTATAAGGGTACCGTCTCTTGTTTTCTTTTCAAAATACTTTCGTCCCAGTCCTTTAAAAATATGTAATTCAAAATTTCCTTTTATATTTATTTAAAGTAAAATAATTTTAACTTATCAAAAAAATTATAAAAAAACCAACTTTTAAAAAAATTGATTAAAAACTGCTCAAAATCAAAATGTATTATTTTTTTTAGAATAAAAATATGAACCGATGAACCGTACCGTGAACAGTTGAACCGTGAACTATATGTTAACGGTTCATAAACGGTTTTAGCTTTTGGCGAGCCGTGAACCGGGCATGTCTAACTATAGGGGTCTTAGTGATAATTTCTAAAAGTTCAAGGGGCCAACTGCCCCTTAATAACTCAATCACATTACTCCCTCTGCCTTAAAAATACATGTCGTTTTGAGAGTTAATTTTTGTCTTAAAATATTTATCGTTTTACTATATTTATGTTTTTTTTTTTTACTGTTGTGTACCAATTATACATTTATAATGATGGGAATAATAAAGTTACAAAAGATACTACAAAATGTGGCTTAAAAAATGATGTGTTACAATTGTGTTGGTGTTTTCAATTAGAGTGTGTCGGGTCCACTATCGATGTAGCCAATGAAATATTGCCACTACATCTTGTATCCTTCATTTTGTAAACTTCTTTTGTAAGCCTAGCATTGCCCTATAATGATAGCTAATTATCTCTTGGACAAGCATTTAATTGCCTAGGTAATTGGATTACTTTAGGGGTATATGAAACTTATTCACATGCATTGATTATATTTCTTAAGAATTGTGCAAATACTCAAAACGATATATATTTTAGGACAGAGGGAGTACATGACAATGAAAATCGTACTCCCGTCCATCCAAAATGATTATTGTTTTTAAGACTTTTCACAAGTTTTAAGAAAATCAATCATTCTTATCATTTAATTAAGAACCTTCCATATTTACCGCTATTAATCATGTCTCTCACCTACATTACCGCACATAATAAGGACAAAAACTTTTGTGAGACGGGTCTCATTGAAAGAGTAAATAGTTTGCCCTATTATGGGCGAGGCAGGGCGAGCCCATTTCCTTTCTCGTCGAGGTCTGTCTCACGCGTGAAACTGTCTCACACAAAACTTCATCCACAATAAAAACAGTTAATACAATGAAACAAGTTTTAAAGAAATGGTGAAAGTTGAATGATACTAACTCAAAAGCGACAATTACTTTAGTCTTAATTTTTTTTTTCTAAAAGCAACAATTTGTTTTTCCAAATTTCAACATATATTTTAGACCTAATGGAATTGTAAAGAGTACCAAAAGCAGAGGATATAGCATGGTGGGAAATCAGGCAAGGTTTGTCTTCTACAACAAGACTAATCTGTTCTTAAATTAAGAGCAAATTTGAAAGAAAGAAAAAAATAAAAAATTAGACTACACATTCATTTTAGAATACAAGTAATACTATTTTCGTCCCAAAATTATCCAATTTTATTTTTAAATAATACTTCCTCCGTCCTAGGGATGGCCAAAACCGGTTCCGGGCCCGGTTCCGGTTCGGCAAAAGGGTGACCCTGAACCGGCCCGCGCTTACCCCGGTTCCGGTTTGGCACAATCCGGTTCCGGTCCCCCCCCCCTTAAAATTATTGAAAAACAAGGGATTTTCGGTCCGGTTCCGATCCGGTTCGGCATATATGTGACCCTGAACCGGCCCGGATGCCTTGCGGTTCCGGTTCGTCCGGTTCCGGTTTTCTCCCCGGTTTGCTGCTCTGGTTCCGGGCTTTTCCGGTTCGGTTTGGCCATCCCTACCGTCCCGTTCCAGTGTAAAGTTTTTACTTTCCTTTTTGATACATCCTAGATTAAAATTCTTAGTTGCTTTATACCTTAAATGACAAAGTATAAATAGTGTTTTAGACACTCGTCCTCATAAAATTCATATATTACAAAAAAACCATCGGTTACCTATCTATTTTTAGCCCAATGGATATTTTTAGCCCAATGGACAAGTATATCCTCTCTACACTATTGTTGATCCAAATTTGCCTTAGTTCCTAAATAAAACTCACTCTGTCCCAAAATAATAGCCTCCTATTTTCATGGATTTTACGACAGAACTTTGAGTAATAATTAAGGCTACTTTTAATTATTCTAATGAAATTTTTGAAATTGTTCTTGATACACCATTATAAATACTATTAATATCAATTTTTAGATTCACATTAACATAATTATAAATAGCATTTATAACTGTTGAAAATTCCCAGTAACAACGAAAAAAGATAGGCTATCTTTCTGGGACGGAGGCAGTAATAGAAATAGACATAAAAAATGTACCAAAGACCGATGTGAATTCATATACTGAAACACTTGACAGGATGAGGACGGGGAAAGAGATAGTTCGTTCATACCAACAATCAACATGTAAAGAATCAAATGTTTTACATTCAGACAGCCATTAAGTAGCAGTATGCTACTCTCAAAATTGGCTAGGAGCTGCTCCAGGCCCCCAATAGCAACTCTAATCTATAACAAATGCAGAAACATTACCTCACCAAAAAAAATTAATAATACACCAAAAAAAAAAAGACAAACAAGAAACAATTTATCTGTATATGCACTACCACCTCCCTCCCACTACTCTCTCAAACAGGACTTCCGTCCCTCTGTAAAAAACAAATCACACGACACCCGAGACTGACCAGGTAAGAACAGGCTTCCCTCAGCCACAATTACCTCGACCAACAAAACCCACATAATGCAAAATCCGGGCTTTGCTTCTGAGTCACCTTCTTCAAACATGACTTTTTGCAAACACGAAAAACTCACTGACCAGACCACCTTTGACCGACCTAATGAGATTTCAACCAAACCAAAACTTTGAAGCGCGTATTTTACTAAATGAATGGAATAAAACCAAAGAATTGGGACGGAAAAATATATATTTGAGCGCTCATTTCCATCAAGAAAATCACGAGGCAGTTGCCTTCTCAAACCTTTCCTTCTCAATTGCTACTCTCCTCTGTTCAGCATGCTCTGCAACACCGTGTGCAAGTGCCTGATAATGAAAGTCAAGTGTCTGTGTGAGGCTCTGGACTCTCATTGGATCTGTTGCTTGCAAACCTACATTCAATAGAAACATCTTCATATCGGGTGGACCAGCACAAAGTTTCCTTCAACCATAACCAAAAAGGAAAAATGGAAAAAGAAAACTGGGATTTAAAGTAACCTTTGATTGTATCCACAAAGAGAACAAAGGGGTCCACATCATCAATTGGCGATTGCAGCTCTTCATCGTCACTGAAGTCATCATCGGAATCATCGTCGTCGTCATCGTCATCATTTGGGCGGACAGCCTTCGCCTGCAATTCCCATGTAAAGATGATTAAATAATGGGTAATAATAAAATAAAGTCACAAAAAATGCCACAAAATTTGGTCTACAAAATGATGAGTGATGATTTTGTTGGTGCTTTTAATTAGAGTGTGACGAGTCCACAATCGATGCAACCAATAAAATATCACCACCTCATTTTGTATCCATTTTTGTGTGAGCTTCTTTTGTGTCCGTAGCATTGCTCTTCAATAATTAAACATATGCAAAATTATGGCAAACTCAAAAAGTGCATTCCATCAACATAACCCATACATAGCCCATACTGAAGGAAGGATGCTATGAACAGTAAATCTAAGGGGAATCTAAAAATTGACGAGTCAAATTCATTTCATTGTTCGATGCTTTGTCAGATAAGTACTTTCCCTTTCTTTTAATTCTTTGTCTAGAAACACGGTGGAAAACAGCGACCGAGTTTATTTCTATACTAAACAAGAGAACTATGAGCTAAAAGTGCCAATCTGACAAAATAATTCACGGTTGAAATAACAAGCCATAAAAGATAATTTTGCCACAGGAACACAAGATATTGACAGATCACTAACAGCGTAAAGAGGTTCGCACAATGTAAATATAAATGTTCACCCCAACATTCTAATTTGTAGAAAATATAAATGCTTTCATGAGGAAAGAAGCACGATGATCTCATTCTCCAACTTTTTTTTTTTTCATATATTGGTGGATTGATACTAACCTGTGCAGCCAATTTCTGAAGCCTCGTGTTGTCAGCTTCATCTCCATCCTCTTCATCATCTCCCATTTCTCTGTCTAACCCATCATCATCCTCATCATCAGTTTGGAAACCATCCATGTCGTCATCAATTTCGGCATCTTCTTCCTTCTCCGCTTCTATTGACAAATGATGAAAAAGGGCATACAAGGATGAGAAAAGCAAGATAAATAGTAGCTAGTCATGTAACCCTAATACAGTAATCCCTCCACCCAAAACACCTTGCACCATTTTTATCTAACACGAGCATTAAGGAGAGTATATATATTCAAAAGTAATGTGAGAGGGAAAGTGGTTGTGAGTATGATAATTTGAGAGTGGGACCCACAATTTGTGTGAATATGACAAGTGGGGTAGGGTGAATAAAAATAAATAGAAAAAGTTGGACATTTTAGGAAGTGGGACTTACCAATGGGACACCCAAAAAGGAAATTTATACAAGTTGTTTTGGGACAGAGGGAGTATATATTACAATGTAAAGGCAGGGCAGATGACAAATAGGAGCAACATGAACAAATCAGGAGCGACCTGCTAATTGCTCCTTGTATGCAGCAAGAAGATCAAGTGTGGCCTTGAAAACACGCTTTAAGGCCTCTCCAGGGAATTGATCCACAGGAAGCGGAAGCAATGATGTCAAACCCAAGCAACAAACTTTCTTGTCATGTTCCCTGAAAAACACATGCAAGATGTGAGATATAAGACCATATCTAGTCTGATGGACACAAGGGGAAGCAATGCCAACAAAAAAAAAAAAAAAAAGACAGTAAGTCTAGAGCTGTTAAACTGAAAGGTACTCCATCCCAAAATGTGTCCTCTAAACCACACTGGGATATCCCAAGAACAGGTCTCTTTTCTATTCCGAAAAGGTTTTTCAAACAAATTGTTCCAAATGCCCTTACAATAGCGAGATGGAAAAAAACAATGGTCCCACTAATATGACTCCATAAAGAGATTTCAAGTGTTTTAGGAAGAGCATGTGTAGTCATAAGTTGATATAACGTCAATAGGGGAAACTTGTTTTGGAATAGAGTATGAAATTGAACACTATTGAAAGTAAGCTTAACCTACTGAAATAAGTAATTACCTCTTAAAGTTAACCCGCACACCGCTCTTTTTGGTTTGTTGCAGCATCTGAAACCAGAGATTAAAGACTTCTGTTGCCACACCAAGCTTTTGCAGTATGTTGAGGGTCAAGGGTGCATTGTAGAAAAGCGCATTAGAAATCTGAAAGAACAATACAAACATTCTTAACTGTAAATTGCATAGCCTCAAAGAAACACATGAACAGCAAAGAACTAAATTAAATTTGGAAAATTGATTTAATATGCACAAGATCCAATAGGTTAAATGTTTCTTTTTCTTTATACATTTTCTTTATAACAATTTACTTATTGGGCAACAGTGAGAAGGTTGCATGAACGTGTCACATAATACTTCCATAACCATGGCACATTCACACTTCAGATGTCTCCCTATTACTTACCACTTGTATTAAAAGGCATTTCAAGTACGGCCTCTCCGTCCGGCGTAATCGATCAACCGTGATTCTAATGTAAGGCTCAACCCATTGATCCACCTGTCCTCTGCAGTTTTGGAGGACCACCTCAATCAGCTTAGGTGCAGGCTCAATATCATTGTCCTCCAAATTCTTATCTCCCATTATCTGCACCAAGAAGAAAATATTAGTAACCCCGTTACAATATAGAGTCCAATGTTCATTCAGGCATGTTGCATAAACTAATCGAAGACAAAATTCAACAAGGGTCATTTAACTCACATGTGAAATCATATTCCAAAGACTTTGCTGGTAGTCAGGTTCCTTGCATGTCAGAAAATGAACCGTACTCCTGGATATAAAGTTGTCCAATGGAACCAGAATATCTACATAATAATAGAAAAACAAGAACAAGATAGAATAAGTTCTTAGAAGCTGTTTTAATGAATATTGTAATTTGTAATGCTTAAGGGGACAAAGAAGGATCATAAGCAGGAATTTGATTCATGTATTGTCCAACATTTCTTTATCATATATTCATACTCCTCTATATTCGGTATTAACCAAGTGCCTAGATTGGAATTACTGCCAAGTACACGAAACAGATACTGGAAGGGTTGACAGTGTTTGAAGACAATAAGTAAGCAAACATAAGTAAATTGCATTCATATACAGTTTCCAACTTACAGATAAGCAATTGGGTGATGTGCTTTTTCATATTATCAACAAAAGAAATTGCATGAAAGCAATCCTAGAAGAAAAAATGCATGCCGAATTCAGGAAGATGCAAATAGTATAACAGACGATTATTGTAACTTACTCGGAAAGAAATCAATAGCCCAATCAGCCAGCGCTTCCATCATCAGTGGCCAAAGACTCCACATATCCAAGGAAATTGTAGGTGGATAAAAGGTCATATAAGACGCAATTTCTAAAACCTCCTCAAAGACCTCTGCAACAACACACATACTAATTACTGAACATGCAAGCTTGTATATCCAGGAACAATACATATACATAAACATATATTTCCATGTTTATATGTATGTGTGTATAAATACATACATACATGTGCGTGAAGGATGTCTAATTAAAATGAGTAAATGCACATAGAGCATCCACTGATCCAAGGCCTGTGCAGTCGGACTACAAGGCAGTCCGACTTGTATAATAACATTAGTAACATCTTATAGTAACGTGAGTTACATCTTATAATAGCACGGGTTACATTTTATTGGCTTGAGATAACAATTATAGGAAAATAGCACATGTAGCAAGGGTTCAGAAGAAAAACCCTATAACCTCCATTGTGGATGAGATTTATTCATATGCCAATATTTGCAAAGGATACACCGAAAGACTATTGTTCATTCACTGAGGAACTCAGATGAATAATTCAAATATTATACCAATAAGATAAATGTGTTAAACTTCTATTGCAGCTTTTTAATGTAACTAAAAAATTCAAGAGAAACGAGAAGGTAATTTGACTACTAGTATGTTACTAATGAATTTATTGATAGCTTTCAGAGATTCAAAATGTCTTACGATCATACTTTGGCACAAGTTTGGTCTTTTCCTAAAAAGGCCTTTAGTAAGGGTTTAACAAATTAGAGAAATAATTGATAGATTGTAGACGGTTTACATTGAAGAAACTGAGAATATAATTTGAGCTAGGGTCATAACATGCAAAGAGGGACTAATGAGAACAAATTTGATCACCGTAAAGGAAAAAAAAATATTGTTCATATGTTTAGGTCATATAATAGACACTTTCAAAATTCTCATAAATTTGCTAACTGAAGTATTGAAAAGCTAGCATAGCTTCCGAATATATATTTCAACCACAGCAGCCTGTTTCCCAAGAATTCGTAAGAACATCAAGTAAATAAGAAGTTGTTTCACAGAATACACAGTAGGAAAAAAAAAACCAGAGACCATACTGATGGGGCAATATTTATTTTCACATGCAGATGCAGCTGGATCAACAATATAAACCAGGTTCCAACTAGCACATACCAACTAATGACCATATATGAATTGACTTCCACAGAGACCAAATAAGGGTTGTAGGGAATTGTTCCCGAATGAAGGAATAGATGAAAATGAGAAACCAGCTTTTCTTTGTGATGTCATTGAAGACCGATATCGAGTAGTAAGCGCGAGAAGATAATTTACTATTTTCAAATACTTGACAGGGAAGATGATAAATAACTCAAAAAGTTATATACTACTCCATATAAACTCAAAGTAGCGGATGTACCTTGCCCATCAGTAGTCAGCATCCTACGCATTATTGGAAGTAGAGTAGGCTCAATTTGGGCAAATAGGTGGGGAAGCCTGCTTACTGATTCAAGAATTGTGCCAATGGCACGCAAACAACCCACTGCTGCCAAAGCACCC
The DNA here is from genome assembly GCA_026119855.1 of Campanula takesimana. Classification (NCBI taxonomy): domain Eukaryota; kingdom Viridiplantae; phylum Streptophyta; class Magnoliopsida; order Asterales; family Campanulaceae; genus Campanula; species Campanula takesimana. The sequence continues at coordinate 142,014 of JAOWBW010001586.1, forward strand.
GGATCATCAGCTTCATCATCCTCTTCAGCACTGTTCATGCACTTCCAAAATGCAGCAGCCTAATACACGCAAGGACAGTAAGGTTAACACAAAGAAACTATCAAATGAAATTATGCGGTCTTAATTATACAAAATATTACCAGATTCTGGCACAACCCCAGAGCATAGGGTTCCATCTCCTCTCCAAACTTGTCCACAATAGTCTCGAGTGTAAACACAAGATCCTCATTTTCAACTTCATTCATTAGCTTGAAAAACTCTGAAAATGAAAGAGACGATTTAGAACATCAACAAAAAGAGTACAACAGAATTCAAAAGGTTATACAATATACATACCATCAAGAAGTTGTGGAAGAATGGGCCTGATTTCACTTAAATCTGAGGATAGAACAAATGATGCAGTCCTCAGTATCTTCAAATGTGTGGAAAGAGAAAACGATTGTAGAGAAGGAGATCAAGCACACAGGTATTCACCTTTGCAAGCTTCAATGAAAGAACGTAATGCAAAAACAGAATCAACACGAACAGGAAGCTCCGGGTCTCTCATCCCACCAACAACGCTGTGCAGTGCTTTACGAAAGTTATTCGAGTCCGAAAAATTAATATGGGCATATTGTCCTGCAACCCATGCTGCCTAATATTCCCGACAACAATCCAAAATGAATCAGTCCAAAAAAAAAGGTAAGAGAGGTGAAGAATACCCAATATGAGAGGCAATTTGACATGATTAGCAATAGAACTACTAGTACAACATTAAGCCAAATATTTCCCATGATAAAGCAGAGGATTATATACGGTATACATACAGTTCAGTTCAAGTTGATCCTCGTACTCCTCAAAGGGAGGAAAAAACGAACAAGTTCAGTCCTTATTAATGGTTCATGGTTCATTTAATAAATGATAACTCAGAGTACAAAATGAGCACAAGTTAGCGGTCTTGAAGATATCAAAAGGTTAATCAATGTGATCCAGATACAGTGAAAAAAAGCCAACAAAAGGAGATATAAAAACTAACCTTGGCTCTAAGATGGCCGACGGGACTGCTGAACTCTGGGAAAACATGCTGTACGAGCATGTGCTCAAGCTGAGACTTGTAGGGTTCAGTTTGCTTCAGTTTATCACAAAGTGCTCCAATAGCAAGAAGTGCACCATCCTTTTGTCTATAAGGCTTACACTCCACAGCTGTCACCTCGTAACTGATTATCGTCAACGCATAAAAACGAGCACAGTTAAATACGGTCCATAATTTGCAAACGCTTAACAAAGACATTATACTACAGGCATAAAATGTGATGAGTGTACCTTTTAAAAATCTCTACAATGTATAGTATAAACTTATGAAGGTTGTCTTTTCCACGTTTCCTTACCAACTCACTTACAAAATCCATTGCTGCTGTCCTAGGACTGTATAAATCTTCTATAATATCTGCAGGAAAACAAGAATTGCTTGATCAATGGAAGTAACTCCAGTCACAAACAAGAAATGATGCTGAAATTGAAGTATGAGCTTCACTCACCATAACCCTTTCTCACATATTCATGTGGATCTTCCTCCCACAGCTTTTGATCATTATCATTGAAGCACATAAGTGGGAATATTATATTAAATAGAACAACATCAAGTCTTGGTTGGAGCAGATTGTACATATTAGTTTTGGAAATGCTGCACAATGGATAGAGAAGTTTTACTGAAAAAATATGTAAAACAAAATATAAATGGAAATTAAGAGAATAACATACAATTTAAAGAAAATGAAAAAAGAAAATAAAAAACATACTCCTACATAGAGGACTATGACTCAAAAAGGTAACACTATTTGATGATTTAAGAGCGTATCATGTTTCTAACACCCCTAAACTTTTGTACAAAGAAACTTCACAATTAGTTAGCCAGAATCCAGTAGGAATTAAAATAGATAATGTAGCTGAAAATACCAAAAATTACACCTGGGCAAGTGATCAAAATTTAGGAAAATACCCGAATAAAAGAGCCAGGTCTTCTTCCATTATTAAATAAGGACAAAGGAGGTTAATTCGCTAAAGGAGAAAAACAGCTAGGCCAAACTCGTAGCAATAGCGTATATCATTTCAAAAATGAAGTGAAGAATGTTAACACATCCCATCAAGAATGAGGGATGAATTAGGAAAGAGTAAGAAACGCATCACTGAAGAAAAATAAATAATCAGTGACATGACAGGCGGACAAACAAAATGAAACGACATGAAAATTACCTGTTGCTTAGATATTGCAAAATAAGGTTGGTAACTCTGTCAGGCAAATAGCCACCACAGCGGACATCATCTAACAAGTTCAAATGGCATTCCAAAATTTTGCCTGCATAATGTTTCTGGAAGAGTTGAGCAAAAGCTCTGTTTTCCGGGTTTTGAAGTTTTAAATCTCCAAATCTATAGGACAGAAGGGGAACCCATAGTCAAACAATGAAAAAACAACTTGAATTTCAAATTTGAAATCATTAGAAACCACACAATTTAACTCACCGAGTGTAAAGGCGGTTTAATATGTGGACCGTCCACTTTTTCACCTTCCACCAACCCCATGACTTCCGAAGCTCTGGATCAGTAGGTTGCCCTTCTTTAGGAACAGGCCTCTCCAATATATTCAAGAAAAGGACCATCCAAGAATTAAACACATTTGGATCAAACAATTGCCTTGGAATCTCCAACTGAAAATTTTCCAAAAATCACCACATTAAAAATTCCAGCTCAAAGACAAGTATGATTCGAAGTACTGACCTTTGCAAGAGAGTGCAAATTATGAAAATCCCAAGGCAAGAACTTACATAAATAGATGACCAGAAGATTTTGCAGATGAGCTTTATCAAGTCGGCTACTTCTATTTGTGGGTTTCCTATCTGAACAAGCCTGTCGAATATTCTTAGCAGGTGGGGAAACGTCTCCTCAACAACTAGATAAACTGGTGTCCTCTCTTCGTCCGACTTGAACCTAGGATAAAATGGTATGAGACCTTTAATTCACCAGCATAGGTGCATATGAATTAGAATAACAGCAGCACATCCACGTGAATAGTGAGGGTAAATTTATACATGACTGAAACTTCAACAATCAAAGAGGACATTAGTTGACCAACACATGCATTTAAGTTTAGAAAAACAGAGGCACATAAGGGTGAATCACGAAATTGAATTTATACAGGGTCGGAACTATCAAAAATCATAGAGGAGTTACTAAATTAACTTTCAGCTACATTATAGGTGAAAAGAAATATCCAAGTACACTTAATGTATATGTCCCACAAGTTACAAACGTTCACTAGGATAATACAACTTTAAGATCTTCATACAATTACCAGAAGCACCATTATTTTTGAAAAACATGTTTGTTGAAGCACATTACATATATACTATGTGAGCTTGTACAAATACAAACATAAAAAGTGTATGAACAAATAAAATATGTGCGTATATATGAATACAACAGACTTCAGAAGTGATGGAATGAGCAATTATAGTTCAACAAAAACAATCTGCTACAAAAAATTGTGAAGCTTCAAAATGTAAATCAGAGAACCTATTATCAAGGTCCTATCAAAATGTAACCAATGCCAACTCTAGGAGAGCAAAAAACAAATTAAAAAAAAAATGCAATAGATAGTTCCAGAAAGAGCTACAACCCGCACCACGGACTTACTCATATTTTCTAGAGAGAATTCTCAGCACAAATAGAGCTCCGTAAACTTGCTGATCTTGCAAATTATGGTTGACCCAGTGCAAAAGAGTAGGCCACTGCTCTGGATAATCTGCGTGAATAATTGTTTTGAGGCACTCACCCAACTGAGCTCTGTAAACAAGGTCAAACAAATATCATATACACATTGCATGACACAATGAATCCTAAAATTCATATAACCAAAGCTACTTTCTTATTTCACCTCAACAGTGGTGGAACTTGGCCAACGAAAACAAGAATGTTTTGCCTAACCAACTCCTTATCACCCGGCAATATCTTTGACTGCTCATCTACATACAAGAAGATTGAATAAAGCAAGCCTCAGATTCTGTCTGGCAAAATAAATTCAAGCAAACCGCAAATATGCCTCACTATCCAAAAAAAAAAAAAAGAGAGAAAAAATAGAATCTACCAACCGGGATCATGAGGGCACCAATTCTTGGCAATGAAGTTCTTGAAGTGAATACTGGCACTCTGGCGTACACCCATGTCGCAGTTTCCATCAACAATGATCTGCAACAGCCTCACCAAATGCTGAGGCGCATACTGAAACTGAAACACAAGTCATTACATGAGCAAACCATTAATTCAGCAATCCGACCGAGCATGTTAAAATTACAGAATCAAATCCTTTGCATCCCACAATTGAACATATAATTCAAAAACAAACACAGAACCAAATCAAACGGATACAGGTGAACCCGAATTTCACTACATCAATCAAAAATTAATCAATATTCACTATGTAATTCAATAAAAAAAAAATAGAAGTCACCACACAAAAAAAGTACCTGATTGAGGCTTTCTTCAGCTGCTTTGCGTTCATTAGGATTGGGACTTAGAGCAGCTTGGAGAACTACAGCTAGACTGTGAAGATCCATATTGTTGAGCTAGGCTGAATCGATAACAATGGAGAGAAAATCCTAGAAGAAGAATTCTTCAATACTTCTTCTAGGGTTTACGGCGAAAGACGAGGATGGACAGCAGAACAACACTGCGACGAAATGGAGCAGGCAGGTTGGACCGCGAGTGTATATAAATCATTAGGGTTTAGAAGAGTTTTTTATTTTCCGGTTGGTTAAGCTTCAGGGCCGTAATTCGTAATTCCAATTTCCACGTATGGGTGAGAATAAACAAATAAAAAAAATTAGACAAACACTTCCATGCGAACATGGAAGGCCCGTCCCATCCATGAGACGGTTTTTTTTACCCGCCCGATCCGGCCCATTGAACCAGCCCCATGACCCAGGGGTCAACCCTACCACGTGGTAGCCTCTCATAGGCCAATTTTTTTTTTTTGCTTTTTTTTTATTTTCATATTTTTTTTCGGTTTGTCAAAAATAATAGTTACTATAACTTAATGTAATGCCTGTATACATATAAAGTAACAGTTTGTATACATAAAAGTAATACATATATACAGAAAAGTAACAGTGTTTTTTTTTTATGTTTTCTTCGTTTGCCAAAAGTAATAGTACTTATTACAACTAAAATGTAACGAACGTGTTACTTATATTTAATAATGTTTATACATAATTGTAACACATATGTATAAAAAAAGTAATAATTCGACCATTTACATTTTTAGAGCTAAAAACACTTGATTAGTGTTACATGTAAAAGTATTACATTATCTATATAAATATGTTATAATTTCTTTTATTAAAGTGTTACATTTACTTGTACAAACAATTACATTCGTATATATGAGTTGTTACTTTTCAAATGTTACTTTCTTTCAAAAACTTAAATCAAAATACACAATATTTTACATTTTTGCAAAAGCATTATTACATTTCAGTATAAATAATAATTACATTTAGATATTGTTTGGGTTACATGTAATTATAGTTAGTATTACATTTGAAAAAATGGGTAAAACGAGCTTTTGTTTTTGTAAAACAAGTGTTACGTTTACTTATAAACAATGTTACTTTATATGTATACAGTCATTACATTAAGTTATGGTAACTATTACTTTATATGTATACAGTCATTACATTAAGTTATGGTAACTATTACTTATAAACAATGTTACTTTATATGTATACAGTCATTACAAAAATTGAAGATAGCTATAGCTAGGCGTGTTAGGGAGCGTAGGTATTTGATTTTGATGTTATGGGGCTCTGTGATTGTTAATGTGGTGATGCTAGTTTTACTCTTGAAATAAGGATGGTTATGAAAGTTTTGATGTTTTGTTGTAATCCTTATGCTATGTATTTTGTTTCAATTAATGAAAACATCTTTTGAATCCCATATTCGTTGGTTTTATTTTTAGTGTGTACTTGCAAATACTCCCTCCGTCCCATATCAATGAGGAATAAGAAATGAGAAGATCATTTTGGGACGGAGGGAGTAATATTCAAGAAAAGAGAGTAACATCACAAAAAAGGCAAACTAAGCAACTTGATACTTGTACAAGTAACATTAATGGCGAAACTGATATTTATATAACCATTCTATAACCATTCTGAATTCCAGGCTAACATAAGCAAAAAGGCCAAACATAAACAAACATGCCAACTGAAGTGTCTATGCACTAAAAGGAAAATCTCAAGATAGAGATAATACTTCAACTAAAAGGCCAACCATCAACAAAAAGGCCAACTTAAGTGTCTATGCACTAAAAAGACACAAACTTTGGAGCAGAAGGTGTAATTGTTAAAAAGTACAAAAGTGCCATTAAATCTAGTTGTCTTCAATTGCCTTCAGTTTATTTTATTTTTTTCCTTTTGCTGCTTCTTGAAGTGTATTCAAAGTAGTCACCCTTGTTCCACGCCACATAAAAAATGCGCTTTGAATTGACTGACTACCAACTGTTGTTGCAAAATCAGGTAATGATGGCATTGTCATCCTTTGACCAGGTTGGAATCTCATAGCACTATCTTGAGACAAGGCTGAAGGATTCTGTTGATTGTTGATCATCCTCTTCTTCTTTGAACCTTGTGACAAAGACTGGGGCATAACTTTTTTGGCTCTACCTTGATTATCATCTTCAACTGTGTTGCTTGACATAGCCTGCAATGTTGTGACTGTTAATGTGGTGTACAAATGCACACTAATAACCTACAAATATATACAAAGCACATATATAACTTACTGTTAATTTAGTTGATTTTCCTGTAGTTTTTACACTGCCCTCCTTAGTTGCACCAGTTTCATTCCTCCTAACCTAAATAACATATCAAGGGTAGAGTTAGATACTCCCTCCGTCCCAGACAAAATAAAGCACATAAAGTACACTCCCTCTGTCCCTAAATTGTACCAAAACCCTTAAAATGAAATTTGGACACTCATTTAGGGACAGAGGGAGTATTATATACATTCAATATTTAATAAAGTGCATAAATAAAATAAACACTTACATTCAATTTCTTTCTTCTTTGGTAGGTTACAGCTCCCTCAGCCTGCTCTCCATTTACCTCTCCATCTTCTTCTTCTTCTACTGGTGGTGGTCTTCTTGGACATGTCTTTGCATTATGGTACTCCTCACCACAAATACCACATCGAATAGTATCCTGATACCTCCTCAATTTATTGGGGTTACTAGTTCCTTCATCCACTTGCCTGGCTCTCCTTCTTTTAGGCCTGCCTGGCATCTTTCTTTCAATTGGAGGTAAGATGGAAATACCAGATTGTGGCCACGTATCTCTCCCCCTCATTGGATACACTATGTGTTCATAAGCCTTCATGTAGGTCTCTTTCTTGTACCAGTCAGCAACATAAATATCAGGATTGAGTTTATTGTAATTTAATGCAGATATTCCATGAGGGCATGGTATACCACATAGCTGCCACTTTCTGCAAGAACATTCTTGCAAATTCAAGTCCACCTCAAACTGATTTCCATACATCCCTCTAACTTGGTATTTCATTACTCCTGCCCAAACTGTAATGTAGCTATGTGACTCTGCTTTATTGATGTCCAGTTTTTGAAGTATTCTTGGACAAATTTCTCCTCCCTCATAGGCTCTCATCTTCTCCCTACTCTTTTACAGCCTAGTCATCAAATACATCCTAATCCACTCAAGCAAGTCCAAGATAGGTTTAGATCTGGCCTTTAGAATGAAAGAGTTGAATGACTCACATAAGTTATTCAACAAAATATCACAACATTTATGAGTTGAGAAGAAAGCCCTACACCAATGGGCATGTGTTTTTGCCACTAACCAATCATATGCTTTTTGATCCATCTTCTTTAACCCTTCCATTGCATTATTAAATCTCTGCACATAAGTTGCTTTAGCACATGCATATAACTGCTTTTTCAGAGCATTGCCTCGAAATTGCAGTTTGAAGTTGTCATGCAAGTGCTTCACACAGAATCGTATCTCAGCATCAGGAACAAGTGCCTAAAGACTAGGGACAAGGCCCTTCTGTTTGTCTGATATAAAAGTCCAAGCACTGGTGTTGTCATAATTAATATCCACAAGTAGATACTCTAAGAACCATGTCCATATCTCTTTGTTCTCTCCTTCAACTACTGCATAAGCCAAAGGCCACATTCCATTATTGGCATCAACCCGAACAGCTAAAAGTATCATGCCCTTTACTGGACCCTTTAGAAAACACCCATCTAATCCAATCACCTTCCTGCACCCTTCCAGAAACCCTCTTTTTAATCCACCAAGGCAAACATACATTTTCTTAAAAACAGTTCCCGTGTTTCGTACTAACATTGAACTTCTACAGTTGTTCCGGGATTGGATCTTATCAATTCCTCTTTATAATCCATCAAACATTTATACTGCTCTTTATAATCTACTACAACATTCTTCTTTGCAGTAGCCAGGGCTCTGTAAGCACTACTCCTAGACAGTTTAAGCTCAAGTTCTGTTCTGTCCCTACAGTATGAAAAAAAGACTCACTTTCCCATTTTGGGTTCAATTTAACTCTGTTGGTGTATTTTTCCCCAACCCATCTAGAATTCACACATGAACTCTTGACCACATTGCTGCAACTGTGAGTGTTGACAAGTGTCATGATTTTAAAAGTGTTATCCCCTTTTGAATGCTGTGAGGCATAAATGTACCATTCACACCCCTCTTTACATCTAGCACTCACCTTTAATCTATCATTCTTGAGAAATTTAATCCCTTTAGACTGCTTCACATAGTAAGATCTCACTGCATTTCTGAACTCTTTGTTGCCAGTAAACTCCATTCCTAGCTCAAACTCTGGATCTTGCATATCTGTTTTAGGATTGAATTTCTTAAATTTTGGCATTTTATTCCTCCCAATTAGATATCTAGGATCATCCTCATCAAAATCAGAACCATCCAGACTTTTAAAATCATCAGAATCATCATATTCTGACTCACAATTCCACTCATCTCTTACTGTATTTTCAATAGGCTCTCCAATTACAACCCCTGATGGCTTCTTCTTCTTATTCTTTTTCTTTTTCTTATTATATTTCCCCTGGTTTTCTTCTCCCTCTGCCCACTCACTAATTTTTCCTTACCCTTCTTACTCTCCATTTCTTTTTCCTTCCCCTTACCATTCCCTTCATTGATTGAATTATCAGATGGCATAACCCACTTTGAATCATCAATTTCAACCTCGCTCTCCTCGTAGCTACTATCAGTATAACCTGAACTAGCATCATCCTTACTTTCCCCATTCTCCCTAACATATTCATCATGCTGATACTCTTCATTGTGCTTACAATACACATCAACTATCCTACAATTATCAACAACAAGATATCCCACCATTTGCCTAACAGCTTCATGAGTTGACAATAGAGTTAATCTTTGTTGGGTTTTAGAGTAACATGCGCAGCGGAAAATAGCATTTAAAATTTTATGAAACCCAAAGCCCATAGATCCATTCATATGATTAAATCAAATACTTGCAATATGAATACTAGAAAAACTAACCCTTGATGACTTTGAATTTGGTCTTTGATCTTGGTGGAGAAATTGAAGCTTTAATACGAACAAGTAAGAACACGAACTTTGAAGATGATGAGCTTCACCCTCTAGCGGTATCCACACCTTGAACGAATATCAAGAACACTTGATCTTGGTTGCTAGACCAAAATTGTGAAACACGTTTTCACAATTAATATGAACTATATGGAATATTATTTGTGTATTATTTTGTTCTTCAATCTAGGATGTCTTGGAACAAAATAAAACTCTCTCAAACTCTTTGGAGACTTGCACAAAAGCTATGGTATGTTCTGGCCCGAATTTGGTTGTTTATATACAAGTTAGACCTATTCCAAATAGGAAACTTGTGTCAAAACCCGTCCAAAATCCTTTTCCTAATTAAATCAGGAAGTCTGTCCCGACACACTATGCGGCCGCCAAAACCTATGCGGCCGCCCAGCCTGGTTTGTGCGATCGCACACCAGGATCAGAGGGCCTTAATTTTCCAATATAGTCCTTTTAGGATTCGTTCCATTGTATGTGACCCTGTAGGATTATACTAAGTTGGCAATGGGTTCAAACATGAATCCATAAGATATGATTAGGTTCTAGCAAACCGTCATACCTACCTAAATAGTATAACTAGATACAAGTTCACATTCCTTTAGAATATGTCACAATCCATTTGTCCACGATCTCATTGAACACAAGTCATGGTCAAACGGTCAACTTGTTTTTGTTCAATACTTTCTCGATTCTGAATATGTTGATAATCCAAATGACATTAATCTAATCAATTCATTTGAGTCCGGCCGAACATTTTCATCAACATCATTCCTATGAGAGGTCTAAGCTTGAGATCTCTCCGAAAATGGACAAATCCAGTTCGCTTATTATTCTTCCCTACGTGAATCCGATTATGCCAATCATACACTTTATAACTACCCGGTTAAAGGTAGCGTTTGAATATGTCAAACATAATGTTCATCAAGTGGAAGACTATAATAACTTCATGTCTAAGGATTCAAATGACATAACCAATATGAGATATATGTACGACATGGACCATGACATAAATCTCATACAGCGGGTCATGTCCAGTACCTTGTTCCAAACAAGTACCCATAAATCTAACATGATCATCCCATGATCATTTAGCCTTTATACTAGTGCTTAACAAGTACTAAGGACGGAGATTATTATAAGTAAACATGAACAACAATAATAATCAAATCATCTCTTTATTGATATGAAATAAATGATAACAATTACAACGTTTATTAAACGTGCCTAGGGCACCACTACAAACAATCTCCCACTTGCCTTAGGCCCAATCTCCCATGTATCTAATACCCATGGACCTAACATGACCTTCATGTTTAGCTTGAGGAAGTCCCTTGTTAGCGGGTCCCGTGACATTGTCATCAGTAGGTACTTTGCATATATTCACGTCACCTCTGTCAATGATTTCTCGAATGACATGGTAACGCCTAAGTATGTGTTTGGATTTTTGATGTGCCCTTGGTTCCTTTGCTTGAGCAATAGCACCATTATTATCACAATAAAGGTCTATTTGATTAGCAATACTAGGAACCACTTCAAGTTCAGTGATGAACTTCTTAATCCAAACAGCTTCCTTTGCAGCATCCGATGCAGCAATATACTCAGCTTCCTTTGTAGAATCAGCGGTTGTACTCTGCTTGGAACTCTTACAGCTTACAGCTCCACCATTTAACATAAACACAAAAACCCGATTGCGATCGACTGTCATCTCTGTCGGTTTGGAAGCTTGCATCCGTGTAAGCATTTACAACGAGATCATCTTCCATTCCTCCATAGACCAAAAACAAGTCCTTAGTCCTTCTCAAGTACTTAAGAATCGCTTTTACAGCTACCCAGTGATTTTCTCTGGGGTCGGATTGGTATCTACTTGTCATGCTCAAAGCATAAGATACATCCGGCCTAGTACAAATCATGGCATACATGATGGACCCAATTGCCGAAGTATATGGAACATCATTCATTTTATCACGCTCATCTTTTGTCTTAGGACATTGAGTCTTGCTTAGAGAAACTCCATGTAACACCGGCAAGGTTCCACTTTTAGAATTTTCCATACGGAATCTTCTAATGACCTTGTCAATGTATGTACTTTGGCTTAAACCAAGTAGCTTCCTTGATCTATCTCTATAGATCTTAATGCCAAGTATATATGCGACTTCACCCATATATTTCATTGCAAAACACTTTCCCAACCATGTCTTTACGGACTGAAGTGTAGGAATGTCGTTTCCAATAAGTAATATGTCATCCACATATAAAATCTGGAATAGCACTATGCTCCCACTAATCTTCTTGTATACACAAGGCTCATCTTCGTTCTTGATGAAACCAAACTCTTTGACCAATTCATCAAAACGGAGATTCCAACTCCTAGACGCTTGCTTCAATCCATAAATGGATTTCTGCAATTTGCATACCTTAGAATTCTGTTCAAAACCTTCTGGTTGTGTCATATACACATCCTCTTGTAGTTTTCCATTAAGGAAAGAGGTTTTGACATCCATTTGCCATATTTCATAGTCATGATATGCGGCAATGGCAAGCAAAATTCTTATAGACTGATCATTGCTACGGGTGAAAAGGTTTCATCATAGTCAATACCATGAACTTGCCTATAACCCTTCGCTACAAGTCTAGCTTTGTAAGTATGCACCTTCTCATCCATGTCAGTCTTCTTCTTGAAGACCCATTTGCATCCTATGGTTTTTACACCTTCGGGTGCATCAATCAAATTCCAAACTTGATTGTCTTGCATGGATTGTAATTCGGATTCTATGGCTCCAAGCCACTTGTCCGAATCAGGAGAAGACATCGCCTCTTGATAGGTTGTTGGTTCATCATTTTCAATGATTTCCACCTCATTACTATCCGTTATGAGAAATCCATATCTCTTAGGCTCGGATCGTAACCTATTAGATCTACGAGTTACTTGTGTATTTTGAACAAGTTCCACAACTCCTTGTGGTTCTTGTTCTTGTTCCACTATTGGTTCAATGTTATTTTCTGGGCCTCGAATTTCTTCAAGATTTATTTTACTCCCACTGATTTCTTTAGAGAGAAACTGTTTCTCTAGAAAGACACCAGTTCGGGCAACAAACACTTTGTTGTCCTCTCGGTTGTAAAAGTAATATCCTTTAGTTTCCTTAGGATATCCCACGAAAATACATTCATCAGATTTGTGTGCTAGTTTGTCGGAGACAAGTCTTTTGACAAAAGCTTCGCAACCCCAAGTCCTCATGAAAGACAAACTAGGTTTCTTTCCGATCCACATCTCATATGGAGTCTTTGGAACCGATTTAGTTGGAACTTGATTTAGTGTGAAAGCAGCGGTTTTTAGAGCGTAACCCCAAAAGGATATTGGAAGATCAACTTGACTCATCATTGATCGAACCATGTCTAACAAAGTCCGATTTCTCCTCTCGGACACACCATTCCATTGTGGTGTTCCGGGTGGAGTCAATTGTGAAATTATTCCACAATTCTTTAGATGATCATCAAATTCATGACTCAAGTATTCTCCACCTCGATCTGATCGAAGTGCCTTAATACTTTTGCCAAGTTGTTTTTTCTACTTTATTTTGAAATATTCTAAATATCTCAAATGCTTCACTTTTATGTTTCATTAGGTAAACATACCCAAATCTACTATAATCATCAGTGAATGTTATGAAGTATTGAAATCCTCCCCTAGCATTGCTACTTAATGGTCCGCATACATCAGAATGTATCACCCCCAATAAGTCGCTTGCCCTTTCACCTAGCTTGGTAAAAGGTGTCTTAGTCATTTTTCCAAGAAAACACGACTCACAAGTATCATACGACCCAGGTCACATGAACCCAAGAGACCGTCCCCATGGAGTTTTGAGATACGCTTCTCATTAATATGAAAAAGATGGGTTGGTCCCAAAGGGCAACAAGGGTATGAAAAATAGCTAGAGGGGGGGGGGGTGAATAGCTGTTTTAAAATTCTTTTCGTACCCTTGAAAAACTCAATTGCGAATGCGCACTTTATCAAGTAAGCGTTATGAAATGCGCCTAAGTGAGTGAGTGAAATGCACAGCGGAATTTAGTAATGAAAATAGGCGCAAAGTGATAAAGGGAGCGCAACACACACACTAAGTATTTTGGCTCAAAGTGAGTGAAATAAGGAACTAAGGCAAATGATATAAAACACAACACAATTCAGTTCAATCAATCTACAATGAGTAAACAAGCAAATAGTGAGTGAAAATAATAACTTGAAAGAAATGACAAGATAATAACACAAGCTATTTGGAGAGGTTCGATCAATGAAAGATCTACGTCCTCTACCAAGATGGTTAGTCTTGGATTTCTAATCGAGATCTTATAAAATGAGTGAGTGTTACAAATTACAATGTTTGAGCTTATACACTAACTCAAGATCTATTACTATGAAAGAACAAATCCAAAACAATAACCGGTGTATCTCTAAAAGATGAATCTAAATGATTAATCTTAAAGAGGTGCGTGTGTGTTCTTAGAATCAAGGCTCTTTAGATCTTTGAGATGGAGAGCGCAAGAAACTAAAGTGTTAAGGCTTGAAGATCTGGGCTAAGGATGAAGGTATGAAGATGTTCTTGAGAAATCTGGAAAAACGAAGGCAATCTTCAAATCTTCAACAAATGCTTTGAGAGAGAAATTCTTGAAATTCTTAGCAAAACTCAGCAACTTCAAAATGTTGAAGTTATGGGGTATTTATAGTGAACTTCAAAAAACTAGCCGTTTGGAAATCCTTGTGGATAAGATGAGCTGTCGTTCGTTGATTGGAGCATGCATATTTTATGGCCATTTTGACACTCAACATAAATGTGACCGTTATGGACACGTGTCAACAGATTAGGCGCATATGCATCTTTTATCCACCGTTGGATCATTGGCGTAATTTTGAATTCTTTTTCAAGTCTTCGAGTCTTCAATAAATCACTGAGTGTTGAATAAATTCTTTGAGGCGCATTTGAGCCAAGAGGCGCATTGAGCCAATAGGCGCATAGTAAGCGTGCGCTTAAGTCAAGGGGCGCAGATGCGCGTAACATATCTTATGAAGAAATCTTTAAGCACGCGTTCTAACTGGCGCATTGCGCGAATGTAGAAGGCGCGTGGCGCATGGCGCGTGGAGGCGCATAAGCGCGGCTCAAACTCACTGAGTGATTTTTCTTGAAACTTGATCTTCTTGCCCTATTTTTAAGCTATTCTATAACAATGGACAACCTAAAAAATGAAGTATAAATACTTTTTACATGTGGGTCTAAAGTCCATGAAATAAAACTTAGGTGATGGATCAATCAAATCTAATAAATCCTAATACATTAAAACTGAGATATATGTGGGCATACCCAACAATCTCCCCCTATTTGATTGATGCCATTACCTACTATATCAAGGACAAACATTATACTTGATAAAACATGTCCAAATGAATGAAATTGGTAATTCATGTCTCAAGTTAATGTACACACTGGTCCAAAATATAGATTCCTAATCTATTCCAATAAGAATAAAGAGTTACATATGGAAAGATAAAAACAACAGTTTAACACATTCAAGATGATATATGAATTTTAGTTTTGAAAATGTGTTTAAACCAAGTTTAAACTTAATGCATGAAAGTATGAAACAATTCAATATGATGCATATGGATTTAAACAATATCCATTGTTCTACAAACAAGGAGTTTGAGTGAACAAGGTTTGATAATAAGTGATGCATTGTTCTCATTAAAACTTGGGGTGTAAGAGTTACAAGTTACAAGTTTTGAATAGAACAAAAACAAAAGGTGCTAAAACAAGTAAGCACAAAATCACTATCACAAAAGAGATTGTTCTATTACAAAAGGTTCTAAAAATTTACAAACAAAAATAATAGAAGCTAAGGGTTGGGAGGCGCATCATCTTCCTTCAATCCTTCAACGATCTCTGAAACAGAACGCTGAATTTGCTTTGCGAGCTGATGACTACGGTTCGCTAACCCTTGAGTGTCCGTGACACTGGAGTGAGTAGCAGTAATACCATCCTAATATAACTCAAGTGATTCACATTGATGTTTTGGTATTCATCAATGGAACGCTGAGTGATTTGCTGCTGCTGTGAAATGTTTTCTTCCAAGATTTGAATGTGAGCTTCAATGGCATTCTGAGCCGTGATAATATCTGAAGAAATATGTTCGGCGCGTCTGTCAGAGCTTGAGTGAGCGGCAGTGAAATGAGTGACGACCAACTCTTTCAGGACATCCAACTTAGATACAAGCACATTCATATTTGATTGAGACGCAGCAGATTGAGGTATGAACGTAGGCGCAGAAGCGGTGGTTTGCGCCTGGTCAGTATGAGCTTGAACCTGAGTCTGCGCCGGAGGAGGAGAAGGAGCAGAAAGTTTGGCCTGAGAGAGTTCATCTCCCCTTAATGGCAGCAATCTCTTCAGATTGATCAGTGAGTAAGGAAGTAAGAAGCTCAAATTGAGACTTTATATGCGCCTGTCCTTGCTCTAAATTGGCTTGCCCTGCTGTAAAGAATGAAGAATGGAAGTACCTCGCTCAAATCAGGAGCAGACGGAGGAGGCGCAGGGGTAGAGAGTGGCGCATCATCTTGAAGGGGGCGCAGAAGGAGATGGAGGCGCAGGAGGAGGTGAATGAGTAGGAGACTCAAATTCATCTTCAGTTTCAATTTCAACAGTTTCAACAACAACTGTTTCAACATCAAAAGTTTCTGTTGAGATCGGATCTGGTCCAGGTGGAGGCGCAACTGAGAAGGAGTGCGCTGAGGGATGGTCTCTTGCTCCCCCTGAACGGGTTCCTCAATGTCTGAAATGTCATCGCCGAAGAAATCAGAGAGGAGTTTGTACCCTTGACATATTGGAAGGTTGAAATTTGAATGAGGGCGCACGAGGAGTGGGGGCGCGTTGAGAAGGATCAGCGCGCTGGGAAGGCGCGGAAACAGAAGGCCCTTTCTCAATATCTGCGCTTGATCCGGCGCCTTTCATGCGCTCTAACTTTTCTGACTCAGCAGCTTGTTTGGCTAGAAAGTCTTCATCTCTTTTTCGTTGAGCCTCAAGCCTGCTGGCTTCCGCGCTAGCCTCAGATCTCGGTATCATCAGTTTCAAATCTAGTGCGTTTGAACAGGCGCAGGAGTAGGGTCATCAACTACCCTTTTGCCTTTGCTTTTATCTGCGCCTGGCACTGGATATGCGCTTTGTCTAGCGCTTGCTTTTACTGCGCTCTTTAATAATGTGCGCTTTTAAGGACTGGCGCAGCATCATAGGACTCTGTGTCTTCATCTACTAAGCTTCAACAGTCTTGATTGGATTCCTTTTGCGCGCTTTGTGGGCTTCTTCCTGCGCTTCTTGAGGTCCAAACTAGCTTTACCAAACATTGGAACATCGTTGATCTTGTACTCGGTTCTCATTCAAAAACTTAACTAACTCAGGGTAAGTTAGAAAAAGTTTTGTGAGAATAAGGCAGTGTGAGCGGAATCGGGTCTTTCCATCACTTTTGTTCTTCACAAATTTATCAATTTGCTCAACGCAGAGTCTTGAACAGAATATGAGGCCAGTGAAGCTTCTCCTTGGCCATAGATAGCAGCTGTGTATTCCCATTGTTCAACGTGAATCGGTTACGTTCCCAGTTTTGAAACACTATTGAAGTTCCCACCCAAGTGAGCGATGTGAGTCAAGAGTTCTCCACCATCTCGAATTTCGGTGTTTTTGATATTGTTTTTGAAGCGTGGGAATATTTAGAAGTGAGGCAGCCATCTTGTTCTGATCATCAATTGAGTAAGTCATCGGGCGCCCAATAATGCGATCTTCACCGGTAGATGGAAAAACGAGCAAGTGTCGAATCACAGATGATGAAATATGGACGTCAACATTTTGAACTGCGCGCCTCAATCCGGTAGTGAGTGCGCCCATTTACATCAATTTCCACTAGAACAGCAGTGGAAAAGAACTCATCCACGAGGAGCGCAGAATAGAAATCTTGTCCATTGTGAATAAGGGAGCAGACCAGCGACGCGCAGAGTTCTCTATTATTTCTCTTCCCATCACTTCACCAGATAACTCCAATAGATCAAGAGTTTCTTCAAGTTTGAAATTTGCAATGGTCCTGAAAAAAATGATTGATGTTAGAAGTGATATAGGCGCATAGAAACTAAAAATGATCAAAGTAACATAGCGCATGAAATATATAGGCGCATAATGAAACAGGCGCACAAAATTATAGAGAATCAAGGCGCATGATTGAATTAGGCGCATAAAAATATTGAAGGCGCATAGAGTTACAAGGCGCATAATATGGTTCTATGTGAATACTAAGGAAAAATTAAAACAACGGAAATTTGACTAAGTACGAAGTTAGGCGCATAAGGTTTTTAGGCGCAGAATGATTTAAGCGCATATACAAGTAGAGGCGCATAAATCATTCAGGCGCATAAAAAATAGGCGCATAAAGAAGTACATAGCGCATGACGTGAAATTTTTACTTAGTAAAGAAAAACAAACAACAAGCATTCAAATGAAAGAATGAAAATCAAAAAGTTCAAATTTTCGAAAACAAGTTAGAAAATTTTTTAGAGACCAAAACATGCATAAATGACGAAGAACACGAAGAACGACCCTTGAATGCTCGAAGAACACCAAGAACACGAAAATCATGAAACTTCACCAAACTAGACAAATAATATATCAAAATGACCGCATGACGACAAGGAATCTAAATATGCAAACAAAAATAAGAACAAATCAATAATGAAAGCACAATGATCAAAAGAATGCCCGAAATTTGGAAAATTTTGAAAACAAAAACTCAGATTTGTAACAAACAGAGCATTGATCGTTAAAAATGTGGTTTTAAAAGATTCGAAATCAATCATAGAACACAACCCAACAAACGATATAAAAAACGGATCATCGAATCAAGAGAAATCAAGAAAATGAATCCGGGTTTAAAAAAAAACGAAAAACATCACTGAAAATGACGAAAAAAAAAAAATATAGGAGATTAAAGGTTGAGAATTCATACACATATCGTCTTGTGTAGATGTTGATGCTTTCTTAGGACCCATAAACTTATATATATGAATGTAAAATGAAGAAGAAAAATGAAGATGAAGAGAGAGAGACGAGTCTGGGAGAGAGGAGTGAGACGGGAGAGAGAGAGAATAGAGTAGGTAGAGGGAGTAGGTGTTGATGTGTTTTATAGGTTAGGATTAAAACTTGCACTGATATGGTGAAAAAAACAGTCAAAAATTTAAAAAGATGGGAAGTTGAAAGGATTGCATTTATGAGGGATTTTGAAAATGGCGGCTCATCATGACAAAAGGACATTCATTAATGAGGGATTTTTGGGATTTGAAGGGCATTAATGGCTGAATGACCTAAAGTGTCATGATGTGACATTTAGGTTTTTGAAAAACTGCTCCACTTTCCCTTTAAGTGTATGAGCAATTTTGACTAATTTTTGCACAAACCAAAAAAACAAAAAACATATATTTTGGTGTAAGATTGGGGTGCAAGAAATATATCCCAGAAAATTAAAATTTTCGAAAAGCGTAAAACGAGGGAAAAATTTTAATTGCACAAGTACCCTTGAACAATTAAAGGAATGTCAAAAGACATAGATTTCCTATAATAAATGAACAGAATGAACACCCTGGTACTTGTATATTTATTACGTTCAATCATTGAAATTGAATTTTGAGAAATGATTGAGCCGCAATAGTTAATGCGCGCATGAAGAGGCGCATTACTTCAGCAAGGCGCATACATCATCTAGCGCATTATTCATCAGGCGCATTACACATCAAGGCGTGCAAAGATGGTTGAGCGCGGCGCTATGAATTGATAGGCGCGCAGATATTGTGCGCGCGGAAAACGAGAGATGGGGCGCGCGTTAGTAAGGCGCATAGATGGCGCATAATTCCTTGAACTTTGAAAAATTGATTTAATCATTTGTACCTAAATTACTCATAACTCAACACAACATAAAATCATTAGTATTGACAAAACTATATTGAATTTAGTTGAGTTCAAGCATACCCATTTCACCTCTCAAAACATGACCGTTTCGCGTCAAGTGCTTTAGTTAGAATGTCGGCGATTTGATAGTCGGTTCCCACGTGTTCCAAATGAATATTGCCTTTCTCCACGTGGTCTTTGGAGGAAGTGATATTTGATGTCGATGTGCTTGGTCTTTGAGTGTGCATGACAGGATTTTCGAAGACCGCAATTGTTGATGTGTTGTCGCAGTAGATAGGACAATTTTCTTCGATGATATCATAGTCCCACCATTGCTGCTTCATCCAGAGTATTTGACAACAACAACTTCCCGCAGCGATATATTCGGCTTCGGTTGTTGAGACAGATACTGAAGCTTGTTTCTTACTCGCCCATGACACAAGTCTATATCCGAGGAAATGACAAGTGCCACTTGTGCTTTTCCTATCAATTGTGCACGCTGCATAATCCGCATCTGAGTAACCTACAAGTTTAAAGTTCGAATCTTTGGTGTAACCAAAGTCAAGGTTAACAGTGCCAGAGAGATATCTTATAATACGTTTCACAGCATTAAGTGTGCTTCTCTAGGGTCGATTGATAACGAGCACAAAACAAACACTAAACATAATATGGGCCTGCTAGCAGTAAGATAAAGGAGTTGAGCCAATCATACCTCGATAGAGCGTTTGATCAACACGTTTACCTTTAGATCTTTGTCGAGTTTGTTGCCGGTGGCCATTGGGTATCGTATGATTTAGCGTTCTCAAGTCCAAACTTCTTGATTAAGTCCTTTGTGTATTTGGATTGTTGATAAAATGCTTCACTCATTTGCTTGATTTGAAGCCCGAGGAAGATATGTGAGTTCTCCCATCATGCTCATTTCAAACTTGCTCTTCATTAGTTTTTCTCAAAAACGCTTGCACAACAATTCATTAGTAGAACCAAATATAATATCATCAACATAAATTTGAACAGTAATTTATGACCATTATGTTGGGCAATGAAAAGAGTTGTATCGATTTTACCGCGAGTGAAGCCTTTTTCGATGAGAAACTTTGATAGTGTATCATACCATGCTCTTGGTGCTTGTTTGAGTCCATACAAAGCTTTCTGGAGTTTGTACACATGATTGGGAAATTGTGAATCTTCAAACCAGGTGGTTGAGCCAACTAGACTTGGTCTTGGAGTTCACCATTTAGAAACGCGCTCTTCACATCCATTTGATATAACTTGAAGTTCTTGTGAGCGCGTAAGCTAGAAATAATCTGATAGCTTCAAGTCTTGCTACGGGCGCAAAGTTTCATCGTAATCAATTCCTTCTTCTTGCCTATAGCCTTGTGCAACCAATCTTGCTTTGTTTCTCGTGATGGTTCCATTCTCATCCATCTTGTTCCTGAACACCCATTTCGTACCAATCACTCCTTGATCATTTGGTCTTGGAACAAGAGTCCAAACCTTACATCGTTCAATTTGATTGAGTTCTTCTTGCATTGGCAACAACCCAATTAGGATCTTGGAGCGCTTCATCACCTTCTTCG